>JXCR01147044.1:58009-101381 GCA_002079205.1 Phalaenopsis hybrid cultivar | reverse complement strand
CTTGGAGCTTACATGGTGGGCAGCCCGGCCGTCTTCAACAGCAAAAGGATCTACAATAACACATCTTTTCTCAGCTCTAAAACAATAAAGCTATAGGATATCGAGGTTGTTTGCCTAGTGTAACATAAATCCTCAAACACATCTTTTAGGCATTTGTACAATCCTGTTGTACAATCTAAGCCCTAAACTTGTCTTAGGATTCTGAGGTTGTCGTTTGTNGTTGTACAATCTAAGCCCTAAACTTGTCTTAGGATTCTGAGGTTGTCGTTCGTTATGACTNTATTAATTTCTTCACTTTGACAATGACTTGTTGCTCTATTTCGAGGCACATTCTTCTGGGAGCTTATTTAATTGGGGTTATATTCTTGTCCACCCCGAGTTTATGAACTGCTACCTCTGCTGACAGTCTTGGCATTTCATCATAGCTCCATGTGAAGCAATCTTTGAATTTCATTAGCAATTTGATAAGTTGTAAAGATTCTTCATTTTTGAGTAAAGAATTAATAAATGTGGGTCGTGGTTGTTCTTTAGTCCCGAGGTTAATTTACCTCAATTCATCAACAGTTGATTTGATTTCTTCTTCAAATTCTGGCGGAGCATCTTCTAGCAGTTGATTAGTAGAGTCATCCTCTATGTCGAGTCAATCCTCCTCTGATTCACTAGTAACAACCATGTAAAATTCTGAATGATCGACTGGTCCGACTGTACCAAATCTGAGACCCTCTTTTGAGTTGGGAGTTTGACTTTTAACATTCCATAATTTTCCAAAAAGTTGAAATTTATCTTTTGGCATTGGTTTTGGCAAGTGTCCCTGTTGAATTAACTTTTGTACACAAGGCTTAAATTGACAAAAAGGCAATTCCATTTACTCATTAGGATCATCATCACATTTTATATGATTTTCAAGATCAGTAGAGGTAGAAGCACAATAAAATTTGATCGGCTTTGAACCAACACTACGGACTTCCTTGACCTCTAAATTCTTGATCTTTTAAGGGTGAATCGGAGTAAGGGTCATATCATTCAGATAGTGGTTTATCCTATCATACACTGTCTTATATTTGCTTTTCTCTGCATCTTCTAAGGATATCTCGTATTGAGGTTTTTTTTATTTTGTCATCATTATTTCATCTTCGGAATAGTCTTCATCACCAAGGTTGATGGTTGGCCCAGTCCGTTCAATAATTAAGTTGATTCTTCCACATCGACGTCCCCGGCCTCGACCTCAGGTGCGCGAACTAAAAGAACCTCCACCAACTTGTTGTAAATGAGTGGTGGAAGATCGCTGGTTGACCCAACATAATTTCATCATTAATTTTAAGTTGATCCCCTATAAAATAAGGTTTCAGTCTATGTCCATTAACGTTAAATATTTTCTCATGCTTAGGATATTTAATATCTACAGCTCCATAAAGATAAACTTTTATCACAACAAATGGGCCCATCCACCTAGACTTAAGTTTGTCTGAAAATAATCTTAACCTTACAACCTTGCATTATATAGAAAAAATTGTTTCCCTGGCTAAAAATTTTTAGTAAAAATCCTTCGATCATGCCACATCTTCATCTTTTCTTTATAAATCTTGGCACTCTAATAAGATTCATTCCTTATCTTTTCAAGCTCTTTTAATTGAAATAATCTTTTCTCGCCAGCATCTTTCAAATTTTAATTCAACTCTTTAATCGCCCAATATGCTTTATGCTCAAGTTCAACTAGTAAGTGACAAGCTTTATCAAATATTAGCCTATATGGGGACATTCCTATAGGAGTTTTGTATGAAGTCCTATAAGCCCACAAAGCATAGTCAAGTTTGATTGACCAATTCATTTTTGTTGGATTCACAGATTTTTCCATAATTCTTTTACTTTCCTGATTGGATAATTCAGCCAAACCACTTATCTGTGGATGATAAGCAATAGCAGTCCTATAATTTATATGATTATTTTTTAATAACTTCTTCATTATGATATTTTTGAAATAACTTCCGCCATCAGTAATGATAACTCTCAGCATCCCAAATCAACAAAATATATTCTTTTTAAAAAATTTTGCATCACTTTGAGCATCACATCGAGGTAAAGCAATAGCTTACATCCATTTGGATACATAATCCACTGCTAACATAATATATAGATTTTTGAAAGATGGTATAAATGGTTCAATGAAATCTAATCCCCAAACATCAAATATTTCACTTCTAGCATATAATTGAGGGGCATCTCATTTCTTATAAAAATATTGCCTACTCTTTGACATTTATTACAAGTTTTGATATAAACATTAACATCTCTAAAAATTGTAGGCCAATATAATCCAGATTATAAAATTGTGTACGTTTTTTATCAACACCAAAATGTCCCCCAAAATCAAAATTATGACATTTTTGTATAATTTCATAATTTTCTTCTAATGGTACACATCTTCAAATAATTAGATCATTTCCTTGTTTATATAAAAATGGGTCATCCTAAAAAAAAGCCTTAGCTTCGTAAATAAATTTCCTCATCTGTTGGTATGCCATTCCATAGGGTATAATATCACTAACAATAAAGTTCACAATGTCAGCATACCACGGAACACGTCACCCATTAATAGTGAACATTTTTTTATCTGGAAAATGTTCATAAATTTCTTTTTCAGAATGGAGCGGTTTTTCTAACTCAAGCCTGGACAAATGATCAACAATTTGATTTTCAGTCCCCTTTCGATCTACTATTTCAAAATCAAACTCTTGCCAAAGAAGAATCCATGTTATAAATCTGGGTTTAGCATTCTTCTTTTTCATTAAGTACTTAATAGCGTAAGGATCAGTATGCACTTTACAATGAGTTCGAATTAAACATGATCTAAATTTATCTAAAGCATATACTATTGCTATTAACTCTTTTTCAGTTGTTATATAATTAATTTTCATTTCATTAAGAGCTTTACTAGCATAGTAAATTACTTTGAAAATTTTATCATATCTTTGTCCTAAAATAGCTCTTATAGCATAATCACTAGCATCACACATCAATTCAAAAAGTTTTCCCCAGTTTGGTGAAACCGTAATTGGTGTAGTGATTAATTTTTCTTTTAATAAATTAAAAGCTTTTAGGCATTCCTCGTCAAAATTTAAAATTGGATCTTTCTCGAGTAAATGGCATAAAGGCTTAGCAATCTTTGAAAAGCCATTAATATTTCGCCTGTAAAATCTAGCATGTCCTAAAAAACTCTTCATCTCCCTTACATTTGTTGGATAAGGTAAATTAGTGATCACTTAAATTTTAGCAGGATCTACTTCCATTCCATTTTCTGATATTTGATAACCTAATACAATTCTTCCTACTACCATAAATTGACATTTTTCCCAATTAAGGACTAAATTTGTTTCTTCACAGAGTGTAAAAACTTTAGATAAATGTTCTAAACATGATTTAAATGTAGTTCCAAACACTAAAAAATCATCCATAAATACATCAATCCCTTTTCTAATTAAATCACAAAAAATTGCCATCATACATCTTTGAAATGTAGCAGGGGCATTACATAAACTAAAGGGCATCCTTCTAAAAGCGAAAGTACCGTAGGGATTGACAAAAGTTTTTTTCTCTTGATCCTCAGGAGATATTTGTATTTTTTTATAACTAGTATATTCATCTAGAAAACAAAAATATTTAAGCCCAACTAGTCTATCCAGCATTTGATCTAGAAAGGATAATGGAAAATGATCTTTCATAGTGGCAAGATTTAATTTTCTATCATCAATGCATATTTGCCACCCTGTAACTTGTCTAATAGGTGTTAATTCATTATTTTCATTCCCGGTTACAGTTACTCCTCCTTTCTTAGGAAAACAGTGAATTGGACTAACCATGCACAATCTGAAATAGGGTAGACAATTCCAGCATCTAACCACTTTAAAATTTCTTTGTTAACAACCTCTTTCACAATAGGATTTAATCATATTTGTGGATCAGCCTTGGGTTTACAGTTTTCTTCCAAATTAATTTGATGCATACAAATTGAAGGACTGATTCCTTTAATATCAGAAATTGACCATACAAAGGCTTTTTTAAAAANTTCTCTTTCCTGATTTTCCACACATAAATGCCCCTGGCTTCTTATATTTTATCTTCATGCACCTATTATTTATGAGATCATCATGCAAACTTTGGACATAAGGTTTTCACTAAATTATCACAAATTTCTCAGCACATAAAACATCAATACCAAACTCGAATGGCAGTATGAAGGAGAACCAAGATTTAAATTTTATGAAGAAAAGTTTTCAGTCGTCAGTCGCAGACATCCACACCTCCACCTCACACGCTTCCGAAGAGCCAAGTTTTCCTTCCCAAGTGGAGCATTCAAAATTTCCTTGCTCAAAATTCCTGCATTTCTAGATTGAAAAGGACATTGTTCAGGAGCGTTGAAATGAATATAGTTTAAAAATTCAGTTAAAGAAGACATTATGATATCGTGCCGGAGTTGCAATGCACTCTTGCACGCTTTAAATTTTCTTTTTTTTAACGGTTTGGTTCGTGGAATTGGAGGCGACGAGTTCGATCTGAAATAATCAAAATTTAATCTTGTTGTGAAAAAAAGTTTTAGAGACTTTCGTCGCTTGTTGTTTCATCAAATTAACTTTTTTACCGACGTCGGGGTTTGCTCCAACTGAATGGAACTTCGTCGCATCCTCAAATAAAGTCTTGGATGACATTCACACATAATTCTTTTCGTATGAGATTTAGTGCACGTTTGGGGCAGCTTATAGGGTGCGGCGGCCGTCCCGTTTGAATAACTCATTCGCCCGAGCGTTTGGCTGCCGCAGCGTTTTAATATCGTTATATTCTTATCAAAGTCGCAAGCCGGAGGAAGCCCACGTCCCGCGCATTTGTTTAGCGTTTAGGGCAAGAATTTCTCTGTTGCCGCCTTCCGAGATCTCCCTCGCCCTTGCTCTTTTGAGGAGAACCGACCCTTCTGCTCGGTGCACATAAGGTATTATCTTCACCGATTGTGACTTCCCAAGCGTAGGAAACTTCTCTCGCACTCGCCTCCATCTTCTTTCTCTTCTCCTTCTCTTTCTGCTAGGGCATGAGGGAATCAGTGCAGACCGCTTATTCCTTCATCTTTATTCACTGTCTCGACTATTCTCTCGGTATAAGGAATTCTGTGGAATTTTTACTTCTTCCTTCATCTCTTATGCTTCAGCATGTTGGATTTTCTTCTCTTACGCTTCGAAATTTATGCTTCGAGAAGCTGGAATGTTTAGTTCACATACTGGGAATCAGAATGCCGGAATGTTTACTTCACATACTGGGAATCAGAATGCTGGAATGTTTTACATTGGCTCACATGCTGGGCAACAATGTTTTTGATTATTGCTCTAATGTTTTGGATTTTCTTCTGAGACAGCCGCTCTAATGTTTACATTTTGATGGTGGCTGCAATTGAGACATCTGTTTTATCTATTATTTTTCATAATAGTTCTGTTGCAAACAACTTAACCAAATAGGAGCAGAATAATTATTTATTCAACAACAGCTCTTAGTAAGCTGTTCTGAATAAGCTGACTCAAACAACAAACCAGCTTATTCTGATAAGCTGCAGATTATCAGAGTATAAGTTGTTTATCAGCAGATTATAAATAATCAACAGCTGCCCAAAAAAAACCCTTAAAGCTCCAAAATGGTATGGGCATAAATATGAAAGTGTGGGCGCGATTTAAATAAATACAAACAAAGTATTTGTTGTGTTTGTAAATGTCCCTTTATTTGAATATGCAAATATCGTGCAATCAAGGCCGTTGACGAGAGCAAACGAAGTCATAAAATAATTATAGCGGAGTACGTTATTATCTTGCAAATAAAAAATGTTATTTGGTTTTATCTGAATTAGTGGACAAAGTGGAAGGCAATAGGCATTGATGATTTTTAAATAAAAATATCTAAATTATAGATTCATCCATATAAATACTTTATGGGGTTGATATAAGATATATTTATCATTGAAGCAATATATTACAAACAACATTTTAATTTAACATTATGTGTATGTAAAAATTATAAATATTATAAAGTAATTGTTGTGGGTCTCTTCATCTCTCTCGTCGTCCCAATCCTTCACCTCGTCCAAAACCCTTGCAAAGTTGCGAGTTATCATTTCCTCCCACGTGACAGAAACATTGGCAGAAGCTCATGACTAGAGCTAGCTACAAAGGAGACGAGGGATTCAGAGTAAGAGTCTGTTTGGGGTAGCTGTTGATTATTTATAATTACTGACAAGCAGATTATTCTGATAATCTGTAGATTATCAGAATAATCCGGCTTGCTGTTTATGGCAGCTTATTCAGAATAACTTACTGACAGTTGTTGCTGGATAAAAGAATAACTTACTGACAGTTGTTGTTGGTTAAGTCGATGGCAACATAACTGTTTGAGTACAAAAATAAATAAAATAAAACTCCAAAAACAATGTTGCAATTTACAAATCAAAACAAAAAAAAAAAATACAAGTACACAAAAGAATTATATGGTTTGGTCAATGAACTACATCCACAGAACGAAATCCATAATTTTTTTATTAAGCAAATCTGTAAGATTACATAGCTATAAATATACTGCATAACAATATAATACTTCCCTCATTTCATGGCAACATCAGACTGCAGCTAATTCCATAAAAAAACATCCTTTCAACTAACCAGACTCAATGCATAAATCACAAATAAAGACAATTTTTTGAAAGGTAACTATGTCATTATTTCAAAAGATGAAATTGAAAATCAGAAATAAAGAAACATGTCATTCTTTCAAATGAATAAACATTGCAGGTACCCAGTCCATCATTCTTGCAGAGGACAATGCTTGGTTCTATAATCAAAAAATTGAAAAAAATTGATGAAAATAATTGATGTGAAAGGCCCCAATGCTTTGTTCTCTTCCTGCTATGATAGAGATAAATTGTGCTTTCAATACTCTCTCTCTTCTTCAGAATCAGACATTTGAAAAAGAAGTACAAGTCCCAACAATCCTAGCAAGCCAAAGAAAGCAAAAGACATATTCCCCAAGAATTTTGAAAAAAACAATAGTTTGAAAATTTCTACAATTCAGAGTTATGTTGAACTCAAGGTTAGGAGAAAATTTCATGTAAATGCCATAACTAAGCACAAAATAATATTCACCCTGTTATAACAGAGATAAATTTTGCATTGAATACTTTTCACAATATTTTGAAACATCCATTTGTAAATTGAAACCCAACAAACCCAGCAAGCCGAACTTAGTGCTCTGTAAAATTAAAACCTTCCAGAATTCAACAAGAAGTAAAAAACCCAACAAACTCAGCAAGCCAAGGAAAACAAAAGACATATTCCCCATATAGTTTTAAGAACATCAAATTGAAACCTTCCAGAATTCATTGCTCTGCAGAAAAAACCATTGTAAATGTCATATATAACAATTCCAACAATCCCAGCATGTCGAGGAAAGCAAATATTGAATCAGAAATACCAATTCAATTATTGAATACTCTTCCCCGTATAGTTTTAAAAAACAAAACTTCACATAAATGTTTAGCATTCTGTCAATCACATGAGGAACAACTATTTGAACATTTGAATCAGAAATAACAATTCTGATTCCCAACAATATTAAACAACACTTCCTTCACAGAAACAATTTGAGAAGTATGAAAAGAAATTTAGCATCACTTCAAAGGAAGAGTTGCTTGAAAAGAAATAGTTTGAGAAGTCTAGCATTCTGCCAATCACTCAAATGTGTTTTCAGATGAAGGGCCTCCTTCAAAGAAACACCTTTGCATGGCTAATTCACCTAAATATTTTTTGTTTTCTACAAAGGTGTATCAACTAATCTGTGTTGCAGGACACCATTGGTTTTTCAGGACACCATTGCAAGACACAGATCGCTAACAAAAAAAAAAAAATCAAATGTGCACAATAACACAGATCACTTCAATCTCTAATGCATTCCAAAATAATCCAATGCATTCCGAAATAACCCAGCAAAGTCCTCGTCAAGAGAACCCTATTTTACAACATCAACCGAATATTGCAAAAAAGTGAGAAAGACGAGCATTCGTCACATATCGAGCCATAAAACAAACTAGAAAGTATAGCAGCACATAGATCTCACCAGAGGAACAATCAAAACGATGTTCGCGAGGGAGGAGATCGGGGAGGGAGAGCACGAGAGAGATCACCCAAGGGCACAGGAGGAATTCTTTCTCTAAATGTCAGTTGCAAACGCCGAACGCACCAATACCTCCGCGCCGTTTCCCTATTACGAAATAAAAGGAGATAATTTGCTGCGGCATTATAATGCGCGTCCAACAACTTTTCCAAACGGTACGGCGGCGTAAATAAGCTGTCCCAAACGGGCCCTAAGACAACTCTTGTTTTGCTTGAATTTGCACCAAACCATTATGTTCAATAAAGTTTATGTGTACTTATTTTGTTATGGATCTTTATTGCTTCTTATATTGATGTTCTAGATAAGTCCCGTAAATTCTACTCTATTTGAGGGTTTTTTCATATTGAAATTTGGAGTTGTTTACTCTTGCTATTAGTCTCACCAGTTATGTTATGTGTGCTCGTCGTGTAGTAAATTTTTGGTATGATTTTCTAGCAGCAATTATGTAAATTAAATAAATATAAAATAATTTAACGAATTCTAATATTATAATGATTAAAAAAAATAATTATATAAGAAAATCTTTTATTTTTGCCTCAATGACAGCCATAAGAAGCTTCAACGAGTGCATGTTGGTGGTCGCAAAAAATGGATCATGGTTTTTATTATTAAATCTAGTGAGGTTTTTTATTAGATGGCTGAGTAGACACATTGATGCTCTACTTAGGGGTCCTAATTGAGCCTAATACATTTATAAGTTAGCCTGGGCTCGCTCGAAAGTTGAGATTGATGAGTTAACAAATCAAGCTCAAATCAACTCTGACTCGACTCATAACGTGATTAATTAACTCATGAGCCGACTCATTTAAAAAAACAATTATTAATATAAAATGAACTAGAATAATGTTAAAATTCAAAAGTTTATCAGCTAATTATTTAAATTATTTAAAATTTTATATTAAGTAGTTTCTTATTATTTATCTTTTTATTGCTAATTTGCTTTGAGATTAAATTATACCGATAACTTGAATTAGGGTCTGTTTGGAGCAGCTGGAGCTTATCTGTATAAATAACTTATCCTGATAAGCTGTTGATAAACAGTTGATCCTGATAAGCTGACTGACTGTTTGGGACAGTTCTTTGAAAACAGCTGATCTACGGCTGTTTATAGGTCAATGATCATTCTGCTCCTATTAAGTGATATTTTTTGCAATAAAACTGGCTTGGCAATAGAAACACGCAAGCTTTAATCTATTAAAACCACTTTAAGCATATACTAATGAACTTCATCAATCATCACTATCAGATATCCAATGCAACAAAAGCCATTTTGTCTCCACGAATATTCTTGCAAATCTTAAGTTGGAATTCATTCCCATTATGAGTGAGATTTTAACGTCATAAGAAAAAAAAGCATTTTTTACTTCAGAGACACATGTGCATTGCACTAACAAAGGGAAAGAAGCAAGCAAAGTAAATTGATTACAATAACTGAAACAACAATAACCTAGATTCCTAATCAGAGTGACCTAAGTTGGCTAATGTTATTGATATCTAAAAGCCGAACAGGACTAAGAAAAACTAACTATGNAAGAAGCAAGCAAAGTAAATTGATTACAATAACTGAAACAACAATAACCTAGATTCCTAATCAGAGTGACCTTAGTTGGCTAATGTTATTGATATCTAAAAGCCGAACAGGTCTAAGAAAAACTAACTATAAAACAGAACAAAAATGCTTCAAGACCAAGAATTTGGATCAGAACTCAAAATTGATAAGAGCAGAGAAACCTAAAATATGGGAAGGGTCGATGGTTTTGTTGGAGACAAGGCCGCCGGGTGATGCAGGGTCGTCGGTGATGAGCTCCTTGACTAGGAAGCTGAAGGCAAATCCACCCTCGGCAAGCTGAGTTAAGATCCTGAACCGGTTCTCATTGATCCATACGTCGTCAGTTCCATTAGGCACGTTGTAGAAGGCAATGAAACCGGAGAAGGAGCAGCCCATCTTCCCGCTAGAACTGGAAGGGAAGAAGNATCCATACGTCGTCAGTTCCATTAGGCACGTTGTAGAAGGCGATGAAACCGGAGAAGGAGCAGCCCATCTTCCCGCTAGAATTGGAAGGGAAGAACAGATACATACACTCTTCACATTGATTTCGCTCCTTCACCTCCACTTCTATCGCTTGGCTTATTTTTATGCCTGGCCGTCCCTGCTGCGAATTGACCCCACCAAAGCAATAACGAGAAGAAATTATTGCGTACAGACACTGCATCCGTATGGAATAAATCTCTGCATGCGGTGTTCGATTCTGACCGTCATGCGGCGTTCGATCCTGACCGTAGATCACGGTGATCTACGGTCAGGATTATTTCTGGCGTAAAAAAAAAATTAGGTGGGGCCCACCAAAGTACATCGGGACCGTAGATCAGGTGATTTACGGTCCGGATCGGATGGAATAATTTTTTTTTCCTGAGATGGATCACAGAGCTACCGGGATGAAGATCGAAAGGGCAGCTGGGTAATAAGTTGTAAAGGAATGCGGGCCACGTGATCGATCCCACAGCTACGATTCTATCAATTATTCATATGATAACTCGCGTGTTTCCGAATCCACCGACCGAACGTGAAAAATAAAAATTAAGCCGGCGTTTTCAAAATGCCATACGCGTAAATAAGCTGCCGCAAACGAGGCCTTAATATTCTTTTCATTGTTTCATAATAAAAAATTTAACTCATGCATCAACTCGAACTCGTAAAATTAAACTCAAGCTTCTAACTCAATTAATTAATTAATTAATATTAAATCCTGATTTATCTATGAATCACAACCTAATAGGAAGGTACACCTAATTTTCACCTGCTAAGCTTCTTCAGTCACAGACCACTCTGGGCTTCACCACTTTTTTGTTATCAGCTAAGCCTAGAGCAGTCCTCTGTATGTTAATAAAAGGTTACAGTCATTTTACAAAAATACGTTTAATGGGTCTATTTATATGTAATGTAATGTATTGTGAAACGTTGAAAAAATAATATGAGTACTTCTCTTTCTGTGAGCTCATTGTCCCTCTACTGTTTCCTCGCCTTGGAAAGTTTTCACATGGTTTTCACATTCCAAGCTTACGATCGGGGGGTGTAATAGTGAGGTGTACCTGATTTTAATCTACTAAGCTTCTCCAGTCGCAGATCATTCTCGGTTGGCCCTTTTTTTGTTCTCAGCTTACCATGCATTTGTGGCAGTTTGTGTGTTTTAGGATAAACAANAAGCTTACGATCGGGGGGTGTAATAGTGAGGTGTACCTGATTTTAATCTACTAAGCTTCTCCAGTCGCAGATTATTCTCGGTTGGCCCTTTTTTTGTTCTCAGCTTACCATGCGTTTGTGACAGTTTGTGTGTTTTAGGATAAACAGTTTATCCTGAAATGTGGCCCACAGATCAACTGCGGGATTCGTCCAGTGGCTTGCTTTTAGTGTAAAAATGAAAGCACGTTTTCGGATAAGAAGACAAAACACGCGATTCTGACATTACCGCGGCGTTTTCAAAAACGCCCCCGCACTTATACGTACACCAAAACGGGCACTTAGCCTAGCGTGGTCCTCTATATGTTAATGAAAGGTTACNTCCTGAAATGTGGCCCACAGATCAACTGCGGGATTCGTCCAGTGGCTTGCTTTTAGTGTAAAAATGAAAGCATGTTTTCGGATAAGAAGACAAAACACGCGATCCTGACATTACCGCGGCGTTTTCAAAAACGCCCCCGCACTTATACGTACACCAAAACAGGCACTTAGCCTAGCGTGGTCCTCTATATGTTAATGAAAGGTTATAGTTATTTTACTCATATACCCTTGGTGATTCTATTTATATGTAATGTAATGTACTGTGAATCCGTGAAAAAATAATGAGTATTTGTTTTTTTGTGAGTTCATCTTTGCTTTGTTGCTTCCTTGCTTAGGAAGTTTTCACACACCAAGGAATTAGGGGTGTTNTTTTGTGAGTTCATCTTTGCTTTGTTGCTTCCTTGCTTAGGAAGTTTTCACACACCAAGGAATTAGGGGTGTAAACGAACCGAACACGAACGAACNCTTCACGAACAATTTCAAACACGAGCTTATTTCAAACAAACTAAATTTCAAACAAACTGAACACGAACACAAGCTCTGTTCGTTCGTGTTCGATTCGTTTACACCCCTAATTATCACTGACAGTCAATGTAAGTATGCAAAAGAGCTTAGTCCCCTCCCACCGGTCAACAAAATGATGAATATGTATCACAAAATATTTTTTATTCTAATCAGAGCATTCAGAAAAAAAACTCTCTAGTGCATAAAAGATTTTATATTATTTATACCATAATGCGTAAAAACCTAAAATAAATTATCATCACACTCATCTTTTTACTAGGTTTCATGCTAAGACAAACCAAATGAAATTCTTGAATGTTTTTTTGTTTCCTAGTAGTACTTCTCTTTTTTCTCTATCATTTCTCATTATAAATTCTTTGATGTATTCAAATCATTATCTACCCGATATATTTGGCTTTTTAATATATATATATATATACATATATATATATATATATATATAGTAATAAGAGAATTTTCATACCCAAGAGAATTGATGGCGACAATCATATCAAAACGTGACCAACATTGACAACAAGCATAGAGACTTTGCCTTTTTTATCTACTAGGCAATGCATTACAAGGACATTTTCATGATACCAATTCAATATTTTCCTAATTGATTTAAATATTTTCGAGTATATCCAGTTAGGTATATATGTATGTAAGCATCCAAAATAAAAAAAAACCTCATACTAGCTAGAGATAAAAGAATTAGTTTAGATTTGACTAAGCAAAGTTCTCATCTCATATTATTGCTTTTCTTAACAAAATCTCTCTCTATCTCAGACAGTCACTCTCCATAAGCCTACCCTTAAAACTTCTCCCTTCCATAATTCTCTCTCTATTTGATTGCTCCATTGAACCTCTTGTGTTTCCAGTTTGATCTCTTTTCCACGACTATGCCTGCACTACTTCAATCAGTCAACATTATTCTCTTTTGTTTTGATCATTAAAAAATCTTTCTAGGTGGATGCCACAACAAATCATTTCGTTAGGCCCTTCGTGGCTAGTATTTTAGTGCAATTGAACGTCGTTGTACTTTTTCATAAAGAAATGTGGATTGAATCTCCAACTTCAAATGTTACAAAAGATAGAATTTGAAAACAAGTCATCGTACTCCTGCCAAACTTTTTAACATAAAGTCTCTGAATGTTTTAGGACTCGTCCCAAACTTTGAAATACACTATTCAAGTTGCCAAATATTGCACATGAGGACCGTATGGTGGAAAATCGCCCTTCTAATGTTTAAATATGTTCTTAAAACCCAAATCTGGATTCAATTCCTCTTGAAGAGAAAGTAGTTAATGTTTTTGTTTCTCCTAACTCCTTGGCATTAATCACTTCAACTATTACTGAAATTATCACTGACAGTCAATGTAAGTATGCAAAAGAGCTTAATCCCCTCCCATTGGTGAGCAAAATGATGAATATGTATCACAAAATGTTTTTTATTCTAATCATAGCATTCATAAAAGAAGCTCTCTAGTGCATAAAAGATTTCATATTCTTTATACCAGAATGCTTAAAATCTAAAATAAATTATCATCACTCTCATCTTTTTACTAGGTTACATGCTAAGACAAACCAAATGCAATTCTTAAATCTTTCTTTGTTGCCTAGTTGTACTTTTCTTTTTTTTCTCTATCATTTCTTAGTATAAATTCTTTAATGCACTCAAATCATTATCTAGCCAATATATTTGTCTTTTGGAAAAAAAAATATTTATAAGAGAATTTTCATACCCAAGAGAATTGATGGCGGAAATCATATCAAATCGTGTGCGCAACATTGACAACAAGCATAGAAACTTTGCCTTTTTTTATCTACTAGGCAATGCATTACAAGGACATTTTCATGATACCAATTCAATATTTTCCTAATAGATTTAAATATTTTCGAGTATATCTAGTTAGGTATATATGTATGTAAGCATTCAAAATAAAAAATTAAAAAAAAACTCAAACTACCTAGGGATAAAAGAATTAGTTTAGATTTGGCTAAGCAAAGTTCTCATCTCATATTATTGCTTTTCTTAACAAAATCTCTCTATCTCAGCCACTCACTCACAATAAGCCTACCTTTAAAACTCCTCCCTTCTATAATTCTCTCTCTACTCTCTTCTATTTTCTAGCTCTAATTCTCATAATCTTTCCTCTCACCCCTACATATTTCATCCAATTATTCTCCGTATAGCAGCCTTACTTCAAAATCCTGCCTTCTCATCCTCCTCTTTCTAATTGTAGAATGTTATTCTCCATTGGCCACTTCGTCAATTTCTGTCTAGTTTTTTTCTTCATTTCTTATAAATAATGTAGGCAGATTAGAAATAAAAAACACTTAACTTCCAATTCTGCGCTAAATAACCCATTGATTTCTCCATCATATTTGAAGAAACTAGAAATAAATAAGCAAAAAATTTGGAAAATTAATGGAGAAAAATAATCTTTTTTTAAGAAGGGTCGAGGAGCAATAAAGAAGAAACCAAAGATGTCCCTTGATTTAGTTGGCAAAGATCATTTTTTGCAAATATAGATTTTCAAAGGAGAAAAAAACACAAATAGAAAAAAAATGTACTAATAAATGACCAATATACATGAATAGTGGCGTTTACGGATAAATACGAAATGCTTTTAGGGCAAAAAAGCCTTTTTCAATAGCGGAAGTGGATATAAGTGTGTTTATGTGTGTGTGATGTGTTTGTGTGTGTTGTGTGTGCGTGTTGTGTGTGTGTAATTAAATTCAAACAAGTAGAACCAATAAATGTAGGTATTTCAGCATCTTAAGAACAAAAAAATAACAAAATAATAATAATAATGCCCAAGTAATTACAGAAAATAATGTGACTTGAAAATGTCAAATAAGAAAAGCACATAAAATTCGAACTAAGAAAAGGAATCAGATCATGAACTAACCATAACATACTGCCTAAGTAGTATGTTTAACTCTTCCAAACGGATGCCCTTTGAGAAGTCCTGCAAGATATGCGCATCATATGAATTAACGTTTACGATTCTCCATTAATTGGAAAAATCAACATTAATTAAGAAACATGTTAGCCAATAATATTTACCCTCGATTAAATGTCATGAACATCATTTCCAGTTTTAAATAACAAAGCAAATGCACACCAACCCAAACATGGGAAAAAGATAAAGGATGTTAAACTCATGGCAATTTTCCTCAAATTTACCAAATAGGTTGTAGATGTATTTAAAAAAAAAATAAGTTTTGTTTAAAATAATAAACAGCACAATGCAAAACAAGAAAAACATTTGCACTTTACTTGTACGCAAGCTACCTGATAGAGCTTCCCTTGGAATCCCTTTGCAAGCTTTGCCATACAATACCTTTTTGCAAATTCGTATTTATCATTTCCAAGTAAACCAGGCCTACAGTGGATAATAACAAAAAATTATGCGAGCAATAGTTCATTATCAAGAAATAGTATTTATTAATGCCTCCCCCAAGATTTGGTTAATTACCATACAGCCTCCACAAATTTGACAAAATTGTAAATACCATCTTCAGGTAAACTTTGCATACATTAACAGTTTAAACAAATGGCAGTTTAGTAACTAGCTTACAAAATTAAAAATTTAAACGTAAATTGCTCGCATGAACCTGTAGCTCTCACACAAGGGGGACCAACCTAAAAAGGAAAAATAACTTCAAATATTTTTTTTATTTGCAAATGTATTGTGTTTATATTTTTCACAAAAAGTAAGAAAACTTTAAATTGTTAAGAATTTGTATATTTTATTTTATACATTAATAAATTTAAACAATATATATGCTAAAATTTTCATATTAAGCTATAAATTATAAGGATATAATTTACAATAATAATAATAATTCTAGTAAGAAATTAATCAAGGTATACTATTTCACTTTCCACGATTTTGATTCATTAAACTTTTGATGCTAAAAATTTATAATTTCTGTTCAAGATATGCTTGAATTTTTAAGTTTATTTAAATTTTTTAAAAAAATAAATAATAAATAAATTATTTTTATATTTTCTAAAAACATTGGTTTATATGTATGCTAATTTCAAAGCCTAAATTATGCACTTACCTTAGTCTTAGAAATTTTTTTTATTACATTTTAAATTAATGACAAGGGTTAGCAGATAGAAATGTCAACCCAATGGAAGTATTGATAGTTTACCAAATTTTGAAAGGATCAGCTAAAGGCAAATGATAATTACATAAGAACTAAGGGACATATCGCACAAATTAAACAATATCTAGAGTTGAAAGTATAGCATACCATAACATGTTTACTTGATGATAGATGTCAAATGGTCTAAAATCACCTAGGTGAAACCAAACAATAATTAGCGTTGCATTAACATTGACACATCTGGTTGGAGATCATGATGAATAATATAAATACAACAATCTAGAGGGAAGCAATAGCAAATAGAAGCGTAAATAGACAAAAAACGTGCACAAATGGCTACTTCACAATATAAGGATAGGAATATGGATAACCCCACCTCAAACGAAGCATTGGGAAGAAGAATTAAATTTGTCGGTAAAATCATCCTCCATCAATCAACAAGCTCATATAGATCAATTGATTCCAGCACGAAGAAGCTCTATGCGAACCAAAAAACTCAGGGGAGTTCATTCTCGCAGATATGAACTCTCGCAAGCACAAGTTCAAATTCGTCAATCAAATAAAATTAAAAGTTCAAAAAAACAATATGCAAGTTTTCACAAAAAGGCCATATAACTTGCAACATTCATCAACCTTAGTATTAATTTTACTAATCATAATTGTGAATCAATCCTCATCTAGAGTTCGCCAGCATCACTCATAGATCTCACTAGATCACAAAATAAGCACTAGGCCATCCTTAAAAATGTCACCGACTACAAACACAGATTTCCAAGGGCTTCCATTTAGAGGGTAGTGCTTTATCTAGAGCATCTTCAAAGCAAAGTATGATGTTCATATGCAAAGAAAAAACTCACTTTTTCTTCAAAATTTTATTTACATAAAGAGCCAACCTTTCCCAATCAAAACAACTATTGGTAGTAAGTCAAATAATAAAAAACCTAATAAAATGAAATCAACATCTGACAACCTAACAATAGTTAGTGCACTTTGACGTGTGCATGAGATGAAGGACAACGAGATCTTTATCAAAGGCAAGGAAAGTACAAGACGACTAGTACCTATAACTTCTTGACATGGATCTCAAAGATGTCAAAGATCCTTCCACGGAATCTTACAAACAGAAAAATATTAGTTGGCACGAAAAAAGAACCTTTAAGCTAAATATTAATTATCTTCACACTAGGCAATAGCTTGATCATAATCGTGCATGAAGTTGATTATATATGAGCCAAGCCAGCAACATAACTCCCAATAGGTCTCAAATAAGTGCATCATTTCAAGTAAGAAATAAGGAATGCTAGCTTAAAAATAGGCGTGAGCTGATTGATGATGTTTTAGACTATGCTGGTGACACTTGAATTGATTACAACTAATCAATTCAAGTTGAACAGGTAGATTTATCAGGGAGAAGAGAAAAATAATTCCATGTTGTCCATAGCTGTCAGCACGCATCTATTTTTAACTATGAAAATATAACTCATTCATTGTAGTCGCTTGCAAGCCTATTGAGGCTATATAACACTTATTGTTCTTGTTTGATGAAGAGGGCTTACAAGGTGGGTTTAAAGCACATAGAGGCAAACTTTGGTCGAATGCACCCCAACTCATATCAAATCTGGCATGGCACAACCTCCATTTTTTTAATTAGCGTCTGCCTTTCCTATGTTTAAAGCCTTCCTCACCTAAATAGGACCCAAAGTCAGAATTCAATTTAACCAAATCAACTTTTAATGCTATAGTATTGAATGGACAGAATTGGAAGACCATCCTCTTCAGGTAGATTACACTAGATTTAGTTTTTATAATTTGCTTGATCATTATGGAATTATACTATGAGTGAGAAAACTCAGAGTAGGCTAATGTTGTTGCTTAAAAAATTTTCAAGGACTTCAAATTGGCAAGTATATCAACGCCAATTCTCCCTCAACCAATATAGAACATAATTGGCATGTGCCAAGAATAAATCCAAGGTCAAGTATCATTTGAGCTTCACAATTCCACTCACCAAGTGTAGATTGACAAAAGTCAGGTCTGTAGCCAAAAAATCTCCTAGTCGCAAGTGCATGAATGTGGAGCACATGGTTTACTAAAGCCTTCGACTTTAAGAAGGCCTAGATCATTTTCTTGACTATCAATTCGTATCTTTAAACATACAAAATTAAAATCATAAATTCTGAAAATATTAGAATTCCTGCATAGAGATAAAAAATTAAAAATAATTAGGAAGAAGACCTGAAATAGTTAGGATAAATCGGTGATGAAGATGGATATTACAAAGGGATAAAAATATTTGCACATATTTTATAACAATCTAGGAATTTTTATTTTATTTGCATTAATTCCAAGTGTTCTGATCATTTCGGGGAATGAGTAGTATATTTGGGATTTTCACTAATGGCTAAAACCCATCAGGTTAAAAATTCATTTTTCTTATGAAGAATCATTTCTTAAAATAGTGTTAATTGCAAAAAGCTCGTGATAGAATATGAATGAAAAGAAATGCATAAAAATGTCAATGGGAGTCATGAAGATTTACAAAAATAAAAAATAAAAAAACTGAGTTTCGAGAAAGACTAACTTCACTTTGAAAAACCCAGATTCCAGTAAACATTTACAGTACATACACTTGGAGGCACATATTTGATCAAATGAAATCTCACAAAAAATAAAAAAGACGTAGCTGAATTTCAGAACTGATAGTTCAGATACAACCTTGTCAAAGAAGGTGTCCCCGAGAGTAAAATAATTCTATTTATCTTTGTCGCCATATCAAGTACAGTTTTTGTCTGCCATAAAAGAAAGGAGAAAAATCTTGATAATTAAGCATATCTTGATAGAACAATTATAATCCACGTACACACAGGCATGCATGCAAAAATTCAGAGACAAAAGGGCCTGTGACGACAAATAATGAAAAGAGCATGCAGCACCAAAATTTGAAAGTATGTTATACAACAAAAATAAGTATTGAGCAGTATATCTATTGATGATCAGTGTAAACATCTAGAAAAAAGATAGGCAGCATGATTATTAATAAGTTGATGGGAGCAAACAATCATCATTAGCCTTATGGCCCTTATCCAACTATTTGGGGTCAGCTTTAAAAATGCACAATTTGCATTCATTCCTACCAAGTATAGCCGTAAAAGTATTATTTGCAAACCATTTATATTTATATTATTTTATGTCCATTTCCTTCTTTATCCTATTACACTAATGTTAAATATATGTCTAAGAGGTGCAATTTTATATATATGCCCTTTGATATGTGTCAAAAATTACCTAAGTTTAATTTCGACTACAGTATATTCAACAAATGTTTCTCTAAGGCTCTGTTTGGCGCAGCTGCAGCTTCCTAGCTTTTCAGCTGCAGCTGCACTGCCTCAAGAAGCTGCTGCGGGGAAGCAGTTGCGGGGAAACTGACTGTCTGTTTGGTGCAGCTGTGTGAAAACAGCTGTGGGGCAGCAATTTCTGGAGAAATTACAATGCTGCCCCTGTTTGTTAAAACTGTTTAAAAAATGACTGTAACAACGAGTATACCTGTGCATGAAAATATGTGATATGAAAGATTTGGATGGTATAAATGTAAAAAGTGAAGTTTAGATGCTAGATATGTAAACTGTAAATACATAGGAATTAGGCTGTATGTATGTAAATGCCCCAAAGAAACAAATATTCACATCTCATGACTTTTTTTATATAAATTTGCTTCAAAAAGCAATATTTGAGAAAGCATATTTAAAACAGTGATTGAGAAGGAGCTGCTAAGAGCACAAAATACCACATGATTTTCTCGCAAAACATGTGGTGCAAAGAATTCGGTGGTACGTACGTAAATGAACCGAACATCAAAAGCTAAAGTTGCTCCAAACCAAAGCCTTAAGAAGATGGAATACCTGAGGAAGGGCTGATATTCTGCAGTATCTCTAATATCCTTTCTGGGATGACTCAATAATAGCACTTGGGATAATTATATTCAGAATGTGTATAATACTTACTAGGAAGATTTACCTACAAACCACACAATTCCTATGTATTTACATATCCAAAAGCTAGTAATTGTGAAATTTTTGTAAATGCCTTATCATATAAGAATAATAAGCTAACTATAACCTCTAAACCTCTGTGCAAAGCATGTCCTACAAGGATTCTTCCTTTGATCAATTCAGAAACCTTTTTCTGAACAACAGAAAATTCTTTTGCTGCAATAACATCAATTGAATGTATACCACCCAAATCGATTTATGTGTGAAGCATGTAAAAACTCAAGAGTTGAATGGCATGTATACAAGTATTAAACATTCATGTGTTGGGTGTATGAATGCAAAGGAGAGACCAAAATTCAGACATTTATCAAAGACGAAGTACCCTTTAAAGTTTGTCAATCTTCCCACAAACACAAAACCGTAAAGTTTCATATTTTCACTAAAACAAAACATCAATAGTTTTCTAAATTTTCCACAAATGAAAGCAGCAAACTTTTTATAACTGTTCATACAAATACAAACAGAACTTCATCCATTAATTCCATTCCTCAACAAGACTTCATCCATTAATTCCATTCCTCATCCTCTTCCACCTCAAACACAAAGACCCGGTAACTATCCCAACAACCAAAAAATTAAGGGACTCCTACATATGCATATTACACAATTCTTATATATTTACATATCTAACACCTAAACATTCATGTTTGCATGCATACCACACAAATATTTAACATCATATCAAAAGCACAGCCAAAGATTTGTGTGGCATGCAAGCAAACATGCAGTAAACCAAGCATAGTTCATAAATTCCCGGAGAAAACTTTTGAAGACCTTTCTTAAATATTAACCCAATACTCATGTTGGGAGAATAGAAACCAGAAGTAGCCTGCAAAATGTATCAAAGGAAAAGATTGATATATAAATATAGAAATAATGACTAAAGGCTCACCAAATAATCCATTTTTATACATTTATATAATGACAGATATAAGAATTTACCTTAAAATTTCTTTAATTAGTGATGCGAGAGTTGCAGTAATTCTTCTTGGAATACAGAACTTTAGCAGAAAATAAATGAAGATCTTTCTTAAATAAAGCATAACTTAAGTAATGCAAATCCTACCAAGTTTGTTGCTTATCATTTCAGTGAAAAACAAATCAAAGTTCAGGCACACCTGGAGGTGGATGTGGAAATTTTGTAATTCTATGTTGCAAATCACAGCACAACTTATAGAGGCTAGAGTGAGCGAAAAGAAAAATGTAAGACCAAACCATAACAAAAAAACAGGTACAACTGTTAAAAACCTTAGTAAAAACTGAAGGATGAAATGAAAAAAAGGAAGGTTTACATACGCACCACTCAATTCCTTTGTATCTACATAACACCTAAACTGAAATGTTTACATGCATTCCACCTTACTTATGCATTAAAATATGTATTTCACTTTTAAAAGTTAAAATTGTGGTATTTTTTATGTGATATGAAAGATTTGAGTGGTATGAATGTAAAAAAAGTAAAATTTAGGTGTTAGACATGCAAATACTTAGGAATTGAGTGGTATGTATCTAAATGCCTCAAAGAAAAAACATGAGAAGGAATTGCATAATGCATCCCAGGATACAATCATTGACCGGGACAATTTAATACATAAATGATTGCAAACTTGAAGCATCTGATATGCTCAACAATTATATGAGCATAGGTGTAAAAATAGATTCACAAAAGCAACCCTAGAAATAAACCTACAGTTTCCTTCTGAACCTCCTGCAATAAATTGTGATATGCTCAACAGCTTATTGTAAATCATATTGAAAAGAGAATAGCGAAACAGAGCATTAAAATGAGAATAGCATTTCAACAGCCAAAGAAATTGATACCTGCTAGCCTGGCTCTCCTCCGCTTCAGCTGTGGGTCTTGAGGTTCTCGCCTTGCTTTCGGCCGAGGAGCGACGGAGGAATAGGCGGAGGAGCGAGGGCCGGAGGAGCGACGCAGGAAGGGCAAATGAGTGAGACAGCAAGGGCACGAGGTTGGTAAGAAGAAAGGGATCGAGGAAGAAGAGCTCACGCGGAAAGAAGAAAGGAAGTTTTTGGCGGTGCTCGGCGGGAAGAAGAAAGGGATCGAGGAAGAAGAGCTCACGCAGGAAGAAGGAAGAAAGGAACGGGGGTTTTGGCGGGGCTCGGCGGGAAGAAGAAAGGCTCGAGGAAGAAGAAGTCACGCGGGCGGGGGGGCAAAAGGATCCTTTTCGAGAGCTAAAAGCTCTGCCGCGGGGTGGACATAGCTTCCGGCTTTTCTCCCGCTTTTACTTTGCTGTACTGCGACGCTGCGAGCCAAACGTTATTTTTACGCGATTTGGGACCGCGAGGCCGCAAATAAGCGGCCCCAAACGGACCCTAAATCTTTTTCTAAAATAATCATTCCTTTATTTACATTCCTAAATTTTTCACATGTCAATCGTAACATTCTCTATCAATCTTAGATGTTTTGATTACGTTAAATGCTTACCATCTGATGACTTTGTTAAAAGAGTAGTTGTTTTAAATTTAACTTATGTTAAGAAAGGTAGGGGTAGACCAATAAATACTTGGGCATGTATAAAAAACAATCTTAATTTATTAGAATTAAATGAAAATATGACACTCAACAGGTTGCAATGGAGAAAAATGATTCATGTAGCTCTGATCCTACTTAGTGGGACAAAAACTTATTGTAGTTGTTGTCGATATTAACACTCTCGTTTTTTACACACTCAAATTAGCTATATGATTTCTTTATTGTCCAATACAAGAACCCATATAACAAAGAAGACATAATTAAATATTTATATAACTGATATCCTCTAATCATATAATTATCTCAAAAGATTTTTTCTTTCATACAAACTCAGGTAATATTATATCATAAGAGAGTGCATCGAATCTTTTAAATACTAAAATTTTTACTATGTTATCTCATGAAGTTCATAACAAGAAGAAACGGGAAAAAAAAACTACGATAGTGGTACTATTTGAAATTGTATACTCGCAACAAAGGACAACTCAAAAGAAAGGGTTTACGAATCCTTTGCACTACCCAGAATTTGGGAACCCATCAGGTAATGTCCTCATAATCCTCTACCCCATATTCAATCCACTCCATCTTCGAGTTATGAGCCCTCTAGCTCTGAATCTGAGCTTAGTTTGAATCCTCAATCTAAAGAGTCTAGTCTTCCAATTTAGGAAAGCTGTTGCACCCAACACTCATTGTCTCATTATGTGTCGTATGAAACTAACTCACCCATTTTACATGCTTTTACTTCACAATTGTAGTGTATGGAGACTCCTGGTACAGTGCAAGTTGCTATGAAACTCCCCAAGTGAAAAGAGGTTATTTTATTTTCTATGAGATGAACATAGCCCATTTTTTTAAGAGATAAAGGTTCTTGAAAAAAATGACACGTAAGAATTGATTGATCTACCTATGGGAAAAACAAATGTAGGGTGCAAATAAGTGCTTCCAATCAAGTATAATTCTTAAGGCTCTACAAAATGGTACAAGGCACGATTCAATGCCAAGAGATTCACCCAGACCTATGGCATTGATTATTTAGAGACATTCACCCCAATTACAAAAATTAAACTTTGCAAGCATTCTTCTGTCACTTGCAGCTAATATTGATTGTCCCCTACAACAGCTGGATATAAAGAATGGCTTTCTCAATGGGGACTCTGAGTAAAAAATGCATATGGATACACCTTCAAAATTTAGTAAGAAGCTCATCACAAAGGTGTGTAAAAAAAATTCTTATATAGGTTGAAGCGGTCATGGAGAGTATGGTTTGAGAAATTTACACTACTATTTGTTAAAGGTCATACTCGACGGCAGGGAGATCATAAAATGTTCTTCAGACATTCAATGATGGGAAGACAGTCATATTGATTGTGTATATCAATGATATTATTCACACCATAAATGATGCATGTGAGATAAACCGTTTGAAAACTTCCCTATCATTTATTTTGAAACTGCGGACTTAGATTTCAAAGGTAATTTTTTGGCGTTGAGCTTGCTTGATAAAAGAAAAGAATTGATGTCTCCTAACGGAAGTATGTTTTTGATATTCTCAAGGAAACTGTGATGCATGGATCTAAATCTGCAGACACTCCAACTGATCCCAAACAAAAACTGAGAGATGGGAAGGAATCCAGTGAATACAATTACGTATCAAAAATTGAGGCGAAAGTTAATATACATTTCACATACGCGGTGAGAAGTTCTCTTTGTTGTCAGTTAGGTAAGTCAATTTATGCATTTACCCTACGAGAAACACCTTGAAACAGTCTACAGAATTCTCAGATATCTAAAAGTTAGATCAGGTAAAGGCTTGTTCTTTCAAAAGAAAACACAAAATAGCATAAGGCATACATTGATGCAGATTAGGCAAGCTCAGTTATTGACAAGAGATCAACTTCTAAATATTGCACCTATGTGTGAGGAAACCTAGTTACATGGCAATAAAATAGAATGCAGTCACAAGGAGTAGTGTTGAGGGAGAATATATGGTTATGGCTAATGTAGTATGTGAGATGTTATGGTTGAAAAGAATTCTTGAAAAGTTGCAGATCCCGATAAGCATGTCAATGAAGTTATATTGTGAAAATAAAGAACACAAGCACGTGGAAATTGATAGGCATTTCATAAAAGAGAAAATTTATTATGGATTTATTTGTAAGTCATTTATCCCTACTGCTCAGCAAATAGTAGATATCTTCACCAAATAATAGTTCAGGCCTAATTTTGAGCTCCTTTTAATCTTATATTATTAGTATTTTCTATTTTTAGAATTCAGATTATTGTTATGTCATAATTCACATTTTCTTCTTTGGTCATGGGAAGTTATGGGTGATATTATTGTTTTCCTGGTATGGGAGTCATTCAACTTTATTTAACTTGCAATCGGTTTCTATGAATTTGAAAAGGACTAATTATTTTTTCCCTCCCAAAACCTACAATTATTTTATATATTTCTTATTAAAAACTCATGATTATATGAATACAATAAATGTTGGTATGAAATGCTCAACTCTTCTTGTAAATCCTAAATAGAATTAATTCAAATAAATTGAATGAATTTTAGTAGTCTATCCCGGACAAAAGAGATGATCCTGTCAATGATTTCATAATATGCACAAGAATTGCATTTTAAAAGTTTTATTGTTGAATGCAAGACATTATGCTCTGCATTAACAAAATTTCAGTTGATTGGACCTTGGAATGTACAGCATGTCCACTTTTAACCAATTGATAAAATGGCAGAAGTGTAAACAGATTACTTGTCATAAGATGAGACTTGCATTCACATGTAAGGGTGTCAAATCAGTTCCACGAGTTGATCTCGTGTCAGACCCAATGTGAAATTGCTTAATTCAAACCTGATCCGAATATTAAATGTGTCAGAAAGTTCAACCCCAAAATGACCTATCTTCAACCTACAAACCTGAACCTGACTAGTATAAACCTTTTAATATGAGTCATAATAGCTATTCGAGTTCATTTAAGGCCAAATTAGGGTTGATTTTGGTTGACCGCTCAAATAAGAGTCAATTTCAGGTTAAGGTATAAATTTCGGGCTGAAGGGTCAACCCAAACCCGAACCGATAAAATAAAAGAGGTTAGGATTCCTAATCTGAACCTGACCCAAAAATTATTCGTATCAACTTGAATAAAAAATTTTTAAGTCGAGTTGGCGCGCCGGGTCATTTTTTGACACTCTAAACCACATGGCAGATAATGTAAGCAACTAGGCAAGGGACATAAACAACGAGGCAATGTAGAACATTGGCGAAGAAAAAAAGTCGACAACGTATACAAAAATGATGTAAAATTCTCCAACGTAGCGACCGCAAATAAATAAATAAGCATGATTAGAAATCTCCTCATGGCTTAGATGTTTTGTTTAAGAGAAATCAATTTAATAGAACCTAGCTCGTTAAAGATTAGAAGGTAAATACTCATATTTCTTGTAGATGGCATAGTTGGAATAGAATTCGCATTTTGAATAATTTGCGTGCCATGTTATAACCCCAGATTATTGAATGATGTATAATTTTGGAATCATAATATTTATTTTAGCCTTTAAGGGCTTGATCATGCAATGAAACTATGATATTATAACTCATACTTTTATTTAAAATAATAAATACATCTTCAAAGCACCATCTATACATAAATTAACTCATCATTAACCAATATATTTTTAGTAAACACAACATGGCACATATAAGGTCCATTGTGGTCTAAGGTGAAAAGGCACCAACTCACATTTGGCCTACATCCCCTATTGGCACAATGTGGCTTAGGACATATTTTTATTATTGTCTGAGACTGAAGGTGTAAAAGTATTCAGTGCACAAGCTTGGTCTACGTCCCCTATTGGCAAAACAAGGCTTAGTTCATATTTCTGTTATTGTCTGGCATGGAAGGTGTAAAATTCTTAAATGCACATATATATTAATGTCTCCATCTAGTATCAAAAGAAGATCCATATCATAATGTTAACATACACATGCATTTATTTTTATATAGCATATACATTTTGTTCCTCTCATTGTGTGTTTCATGAAATAATCATAGAAGGCTTGAAGCATATGGAATAATAAGCAATATTCAATTCAATATGAGAATTAATTGTGAGGGGAAGAAAAAATCAACATAGATAACTATTTATGATATTGATCATGTACTAATAAAATCATTAGTTAATACCTTTAAGAAGCCGTATAAATCAGTGCTATAAATTTAGAAAAAAGGAATTCAATACTAAAAAATAGAAATGAAATTACTAAAGTCGAGAAGTAAAAATAGACAAATACTATTCCACGACATTATCCCTTAAACTTTTAATGTCGCCTTATTTAGTTTAATTTTTAAAATCAATTTTTTCATACATGAGATGTTTACACCAATTCACTAATATAAAATCATCTTTTAGTTCTATCGTTCTCTTCATCATTTCCCTCTCGTCACTTGACTTAATATTTTATTTAATAAGCCTAGCTTATTGAGGAACATAATGTAAAATTAAACTACATATTTGTGCCATCAACAACAACAAGAAGCCTTCATCCCACTAAGTGGGTCAGCTATCATTTTTCTCCATTGAGTCCTATTGAGTATTATATTTTCATTTAATTCTAATTAAGATCATTTTTTATAGACTATGCCCAAGTCTTTTTAGGTTCATCTCTGTCTTTCTTAACATAAGTTGAATTAAAACATCTACTATCCTAATCGGATCATCAGATGATCGATGCTTAATGTGACGAAACCATCGAAGGTAGCTCTCTCTAATCTTGTCATCCACTGGAGCTACACCAACCCTTTCACATATACATTTGTTTAGTATTGTCTCTAAGTGTCAAGTCACTCATCCACCTAAGCATTCTTATCTCAGCAACACTTAATTTTATGCTTCCCTTTTAAAGGCCAATAGGTTTATTTGTGCATCACATGCCTATAATTGCATAGAATTATATAAATTATTTATGTTAACAGCTTTCTTTGAACTATAATAATATACAAAATGACATTTTCAGTTGTCATTGAACCATGCAAATATATAAATCATATTCAATTAAGTACAAATATTTAATTCAATTCTTAATATATATTTGGTTTTTTTCAAATATTCATAACATTACAATCTGGCTATTAAATTTTTCATTACTTTTTTTTATTTTTTTATTTTAGTTAAATTCCATTCTTAAAATTTTATACATTTATTTTTCATGAAATAGAGCTTTAAATTAATCTTTTTTAATAATTTCCCATTGAGTTCATTTATCAAATTTAGATTTCCAACCCAAATGTTAAACACCAAGAAATCATTATATTTCAATGAATAATTTACCGCTCATTTTTCCTTGAAGAGAACTTATAAATTATACTTCAAATATTATCTTCTTCCTACTTGCAAATGCCATATTATCTTCTCCTTCTAGTCTATTCTTCATTATGCAAAAATACAAACAATATATTTCTTAGAAAATTGAGAGCTTGGAGTAGGGTTTACCCAACAAGAGTGAAGAGTTAATATCATACTCACAATTCCAATCCTAGCTAGAAGAACCAAGAACTATAGTGTGGCTCAAATTCGGTGTCATCAGGGTGAACTGCTCAAGAAAATTGTCTGTCATTGACTGCTTGCTTGCTCCACCTCGCCTCTCTGACGCAAAACCATGGCTCTTACTTGGTCGATTACCCGTTCACTTGTTTTCTCTCTCTACCCCCCCCCCCACACACACACACACTACACCCTTGCTCTCTTTCTTTCTATCGCTCTCTTAGGGCACGTTTGGGGCAGCTTAAAAGTGCGGCGGCGTTTTTGAAAACGCCGCCATACTGTTTGGTTCCAACTTCTCCCCAGCGTTTTTAAAACCGTTGTTTTACTGTTTAGGTTAAACAGTAACCGCGAGCCTTTACCTAGCCCTCTCGCTAAACAGTAGTCGGTGTTTTAAAGTCTGCCTTTTACCCCACTGCCCTGGATCATTGCCCTAGCGATCAAACGCGCAGCCCTCTCGCTACCGAGAAAAAGGTGATTTGTGGTAAAAAAAAATCCGTCCTCCCTCCCGCACCTCCTCATCTCTCCTCCCACTCCTCCCCCATTGATCTGCGAGAATGTTGTGGCTTTGCTCTTTGCGGTGTTCTGGTTCTTTGCGGTGTTCTGGTTACGGTTGGCTCTGTGGTGTTCTGGTTCTTTGAGGTTTTTGGTACAGAAACCTCAATAATGTTCATGTTTTTCTAGCTAATGAATTTAAGGAGGCTTTTTCAAGTATTTGGTTTAAGCCGGAAACAATTGGTTTTGCTCTTTGTGGTTTTTGGTTTAAGCCACAAACCTTAATTTTACATTTGTTCCTATCTTTTACTTGATTTAAGCCAGAAACAGTTGGTTCTTTGCGGTTTTTTGTTGAAGATGGAAAGATGATCTTGATGCTTTTGAGAATTGGAAAGATGATCTTGATTCTTGTTAATGTGAGATAGGAATTGGGTTGGATCCTTCAACGTTAAAAGGTCTTACATGCTTGTCGTTCTACCTTCACTATCATTTAAATAAAAATCAAAAACAAAAAAAAACCATATGTTCCTCTACAAAGTATCAAGTATTTGTTGTCATTCAGGGTTAATCAAGCTGTGTAAGGGTTGGGGAAAAAAATAGAAAGTCTGCAACTGGGGAAGTGGTATGATGCAAAGTATCAAGTATTTGGGTGTCAGATTGTTCATTTAACTAAAAATATCTGCAAATCAGCTGTTTACAAAACGCACAAACCAAACAGTTAAACAGTTTATCCAGAATAGGGGCAGAGTGGTCATTTATCCAGAATCAGTTGTTTTCCAAACGCACAATCCAAACAGTCAGCCAGCTTATCTGAATCAGCTGTTCATCAGCAGATTATCAGGATAAGTTGTTTATCAGCATAAACTGGATAAGCCGCAGCTGCCCCAAACAGACCCTTAATCTTGGTATGGTGTTATCCCTCTCCTCTCTTACATAAAGGATAAAGTGGAACTGGTGATTAATCTTGGTCTGGTGGTCATTTATCCAGAATCAGTTGTTTTTCAAACGCACAATCCAAACAGTCAGTCAGCTTATCCGAATCAGCTGTTCATCAGCAGATTATCAGGATAAGCTGTTTATCAGCATAAACTGGATAAGCCGCAGCTGCCCCAAACAGACCCTTAATCTTGGTCTTGTGTTATCCCTCTCCTCTCTTACATAAAGGATAAAGTGGAACTGGTGATTAGTCGGCTCAATTGAACCAACTCTTGTTGATACCCCTTTGATATAACTAATTTGGTGTATAGTTAAGCTATTCTTTATTAATAAAAATAGATGTATTCATGTGATTGAAGTCAAAAAAATGACTAAGTGTTAGTAATATAAATGCAACAACAGTAGACAAAAGTTGGCTAAGCTAAAGTTTCATTGGTGGAAACAAATATTATTCAGTTATCATTATTGTTATTCTAGAGCAAATGTGTAGCAAATTTGATTGAATATATGATAGGTAGTAACATTTAAAGCCATCATTTCTGTATATTTGTTTTCACTATAATTATAAAGCATACATTAAAAGAAGTTAAAGTTATATTTAAGAAATCATTGATCATGCCAAGTTTTTTCGCATGCTATATAAATACTTATTATTTTATCATATATTTCTCAATAATGTTCAGAATTTACATTATCTGACACATAATTTACTGTGACAACAACAACAAACCTTTATCCCACTAAGTGGCGTCGGCTACATGACTCATTTTTCTCCATTGCGTCCTATTAAGTGTCATATTCTCATTTAATTCTACTAAATTAAGATCATTTTTATACAATATGTTGAAGTCTTTCTAGGTTTACCTCCGCCTTTCTTAACATAAGTCGAATCTAAAACATTTACTTTCCTAATCGGATCATCAGATAGTCGACGTTTAATCTGACCAAACCATCTAAGAAGACTCACTCTGATTTTATCCACCACTGGAGCTACACTGACACTATCACGGAAATATTCATTTCACGTTTTGCTTCTAAGTGTAAGACCACTCGTCAACCTAAGCATTTTCATCTCAACAACACTTAAACTTAGTTTTAGAGTCTGTTTGCGGTAGCTTGTGCGTTTTAAGATAAGTTGTTTATCCTGAAACGAAACGCGACCAGCAGGCCGGCCGCGGGGGTTAAAACCCAAACGCAATTTCAAATAAGTTGGTCAAACACGCGAACCAAACGATACCGCGGCGTTTTGAAAACGTCATCCTCACTTATAAGCTGCCCTAAACGGACCCTTAAGCTTCTCTTTCAAATGTCAGCATTCAGCGTCATACAGCATTATTGGTCTCACCATAATCTTATGAAATTCCTTTCAGTCTAAGCAGTACTTGTCTATCACACAATAGACCCGAAGAATTCCTCCACTTCAACCAACCAACTTGAATTCTACTAATAGCATCCTCATCTATATCACCATCACTTTGAACAATAAATCGGAGATATCTAAAGCGTTCACAAATTTTAATAATTTGATCACTCGTAGTTACAACTCTGTCACTAGAGCTACAACTACTAAAATTACATTTCATGCATTCAGTTTTAGTTCTACACAAACGAAGACCTTTAGACTCCACTAGTCTTATCCAGGAGAAGGATATCATTAGCAAAAAGCATACACCAAGGTACATACTCCTGTAAATGTCGAGTAAGAGTATCCATAAATAAAGCAAAAAAATATGGGCATAAAGTCAATTCCTAATGTAATTCAATAGAAATTAATATTTGGTCAATCCTTCTTCTGTTTGAACACAAGTAACAGCTCTAGTATACATATATTTGACTTGAATATAAATATCAATACCTTTTCTTCTCTAGAACTCTTCAAAGGATATCTCTTTGAACTTTATCATAAGTTTTTTTCTAATTCAATAAAAATCATATTTAAATCCTCCTTATCTCTCTGAACTTCTCCATCAAACCTCTCAATAAATGTATAGCTTCCATAGCATACCTACCCAGCATAAATCCAAATTGATTATGAGAAATATTTGTAATATGTCTTAACCTATGTTCTACTCTTCTCCCATAATTTTAAAGTATGACACATTAACTTAATTCCTCTATAATTTGCACACTCTTGTCCATCCCCTTTATTCTTAACAATGGAGACCAAAATACTCTTCCTCCACTCCTCGGGCATGTCTTTAGTTTTTAAAATAATATTAAAGAGTTTAGTAAGCCAAAAAAACTCTCAAATCTCCAATATATTTCCACACTTCGATTGGGATATCATCAGGTCCTACAGACTTTCCACTCTTAGTTTCTTTAAAGCCTCCTCAACTTCTTTTTTAGTAATGTGACGGTAAAAATAAAACATGTTATTATTATTAACAATATTAAGATCACTAAGATCGATTATATTTTCAGAAACTTCATTAAAAATTTTATTAAAATAACTGACTCGCCTATGTTAAATATCTTTCTCTAAGAAAAGTACTTTCTAATTTTCATCTTTAATATAATTTACTTGAGTTAAATATTTTCTTTTTTCTCTCTTTGTTTGACTGGTTTATACATAAATTTTTTACTCTATTTAGTATCTAATATATTAAAACGCATAAAAGAGCTAAAATTTCAGTTGATTTAACACGTGTGATAAGCAAGCTTCAATAAAGAATAACATGCTGGGCTAATGCAAGTGTTTAAAAAGTACCTCTTCAGGTTCCATTTTCTTCTTGGTGCAACGTATATTGTGTGACTCATCAACTATCATAAGAGACCATTCTCGCACCATCATGCTCTTCCGCAAACGACATAACATTGTAAATGAGATAACAACAATCTTAGGAGATCTGCCCAAATAGTCGAGATTATTTTGGCGGCCAAATACTGCAAATATGAATCGAGCGCCAATTAATTACTTGCAGGTAAAAACTGTTCCTAGTCCACTAAATTTAACAAGAAAATGAAATGAACATAAATAAATAAATAAATAAATCATATGGTGAAAGAAAGGTTCTCAAACAAACACTTAGAGATAAGAAGAAGAAATAGAATGATTATGTGGATCTTTTAGCTTGCAGACAAATTTTTTTTAACGTTCAAACTTAGCAAAATCGTTGTGTGTTCCTAATAATGGATTAATAAGTAGTAAAATCACCATATGTACAATTCATAGTTATCGAGGCAATAAGGTTGCAACTTATACAGTAATAGAAGGTAAGATCTGAGCATTTGATTATACCCATTAAGCCTGAAAATTTCATTTTACCAATTTCAGATGACCTTTGAAACACTCAGAGCAATAGTGCACCAAGATATTGCAGAAACACTAGAAGTGAATGCCTTCAAAATTTAACTTCTACAAATATTCACAAAATATGAAACCAATCAATACGTTATTTTCAAGTAGTAGCAACATCCATTTCAACCAAAACTTCAGCCATAGAAAACCTAATTAGCATAAATTTGCAATGGTTTGCCAGATATAGAAACCAAGTAGTATAAATTAAAATTGTTGAAATATTGCAAACCAAGAAAACGCAACCCAAATAAGAGAAACATGCGGTTATTTGAAAGAGTCATAACGAGGGATCTGGTTTAGCAATCACACTTTCAAAGATAGCCATATAATCCATGACAACAATAAAGAACCCAGCTCACAAGTAGCCGACTGAGTATAAATATAAAATGAATTTGTGAATAACATCTAGGCTAGGGAAAGCCAAAGAGAATTTACAAACAAACAAAGAAGACTGTGAACTAGCACGCTTTGAGATATCATCTTCAGTGAAATGTGGATGGTTGCTTATCTTAAGATGGAGCTCAGTCTTCTTGAAAATGAAGAGAGATTGTTAAATAACGAATGGCGCGTTCTTGAATCCGACAACCCACGAACAGTTTCAACACAGAATTATAAAGAATAGTTAATGGGGACTTGGTATCTAATGAAATGGAAGTAGTAGAATGAGCCCCTGGAAGACAAATGACAGGAACTCTTGGACGAAAATGACTGAATTGGGGTTTGATTAAAACCATAAAAGAAACTGGTGTGGAGTCAAATGAGGATGATTTGAGATCATAGAGAGAGAAAATGAATGCCGACATGTGCTGCATGGTCAAATAAAAACTTTAGCAACATAAATTTTGAAGCAAGAAAATGGAGAAAGACTCAAGGAAGAGAAATGATTAACAAGCAATAAGGGAGGCAAGATCATAGTTCTAGACATCTCACAACCAAGCACAAGAGAATGGTGGGTAGCATTGTACTCACAAAACAACTATTGGCTTAAGGAGGGTAGACTAACAAGCACACTAGTGCACAAGCCTAGCGAAAGCAAACCTCACTTCGAGAGCCGAAAGAAACGACAAAGCAAGAGGTTGAAGGGGGTGCAAACATGCAGCGGACGAGACAAATCATCTTTAGATGAGGATTTTTAAAAAGTGAAAATTAAAACTTAAGAAATATCAATTCTCTATGACTGCAAACGATAACATTCCCAAGATTATTTTAGTTGGGGAGATCGTACTTGAGCATTAATTGGTTTTAATATCATCTTCATGTTCGACACTTTTACCAATTTTTTGAAAAATACTGCAAAGGGCTAAAAATTTTTTCTTATTTGCTCATTCTTTGCTTTCTAAAATATTCATTACCCTACCCTTATTCTTCTACAATCCAACTCTTCTCAACTTTCTCCTTTCTCTGCTTTGCCAATAATAAAAAAAGAGAAAACAAAGGAAAAGAGGAAGACAAAAGACCAAACGTAGATGAAGGGATGGAGACATGGAAGCTTGATCTGTTATAAGAAAATGACAAGGGCCTCACCCCTCAAGGTAGACTCTTCTCAGCCTAGTCACATACAGTCTAACAGCCTATATATATTGAATGGATTTTTTATGTCTAACTTAACGAAATGCTAGAACACTTTACTTGGCTCACGACATTTCCAGATTTTTTTAGAAATTTTATGGTGGGAAATAAATTTTTAAACCTGTTCTCTACGTCATTTATTTTGTATCTTTAGGATGACGATTTTACCCTCAAAAAATAATGTATAAAATTACAAAGAATATAAATCCAGAAAGACATTACAAGTGCCCTGATGCCCTAACTGCCAATTGCAGACACGATTCTCTCATCTTTCATATGATACCGGGGTTAACCCAAACCACATTAGAAAATTAAAATATTATTACTGAAAGCAAATAAATAGTTAAAACCAATACTTGAAAGGGAAAATAGAACACACACGACACACAAACTCAAGTTAGGACGGATCCTAGGTGATGGTGGAGATACTAAGGGGCTTGGTGAGGTAGTGGCAAGGTAGGGAAGGGATTTTCGGGCTGTGAATAAGGAGAGGCAGCAATTATGAGTGGCTAGAACAGCAGGGCAGTAAGGGACGGCAGTCCCAAAAGTGGCATTTTGCTGTTTGGGGAGGCTGGCAGCAGGAAAACGGCAAGAGGAGGCGTGGCGAGCTGTGGTAGAGACGGTGGGGGGCTAGGACACCGAGGGCGCAAGGTATGTGGCGGCTAGAAGGCTGTGGGCTGTCAGAAACAGCAAGAGGAAAGGTTGGCGACTGATTCGGGAAAAGTGCAGTGGGGATTGTGGAAGAGACGTGGCTGGAAAGAGGAGAACTCCAGGAAAGAACAACAATGATGGCAATCCTGGGCGGTTGCAGCGAGGTGTGGGGAAGGAAAGTCGAAATAAATACTTTCTCGGGAATGAGCTACAACCGAAACACCACTCAACTCTTGGAACAATGTCACCACATCGATGAGCTACAGCCGAAGCGCTACCCGCCTTTGGATACAACCCGAGAAGGGAGAAATCATGATGTCGACAATTGTCCTGAACATACACACAAAAAAACTCTCAAACTAAAACACAAAAAACAAATATAGTAAAAGGATAATTAGGAATGGCCCAAAAGGACCAGCCGCTCCTAAGCGTCGAAAAAAAACTGGACCGGTTTGGTCCAGGTATGAATTGGGGGTCGTTTTTCAGTCTCATAGCTTCATAATTTCATTTTATAACAAGTCTTCATCATAGGATTTTGATTTATTGCTATATGTCATAAAATTCAGCGAACTTGAAGCACAAGCATAAGAACTATAACATGCAAAGCAAAAAAGCCCACTTCCAAATCAATATCAATAAACAGTAAAAATTACCAAGATGTATGTCCTTTGGTAAAAGGTAAGGTAGCCAGTGCTCTAACTCTTCCGCCCATGAAAACCGCAAAACAGCAGGACAAACGATTAATACAGGACCCTCGTCCATAAAGCAACAAGCAATTGCAATAGCCTGCAAATAGAAACGAGAAGAATGAAATACTCACGTATTTCAAAAGGCAATAAATCATATATAAATTCCTTCTTCATCGAGTCAATTTGATTTATAAATATTCGAAAAATAACAATACATGTCCTCATAGATTTCCCATAGATAAAAGTATTGTCAACAAAAAATAAAACCCAAAAGGGGAGATAATAATACATCAAAAATATTTGAAAAAAGAAAGAGCATAATGACCATGAACTGCTTACACCCAATATTGTTAAGCTCCATCATCATTATCAAGAATGGAATAGTAAATATAGGCAGCCATTCTTCAAAGAAAATAGTAATGTAACTGATGAATAGTTGAATACCTTGATCAGTTATACCNTTAGGTTTGTGGGAGATTCTTTTGTTAGTTTTCATATGATTTAAATGACTATTATTGCAGCTGAGAATATTCCAATTTATTAATCGGCTGTAAGACCGTAGGAATCAAAATCTTAATTATTGATCATATTTGCACATATGTAGGCCATTTATTTGAAAAATTATTCCATACGGACGACGTATGCAGATGTGTATGCCGTCTAATCTCCACCGTTGATAAGAGCTTTCATCAAATTTTTTTTTTTAAAAAAAGGGCCCACCAAAATACAACTTTAGTCTGATCAACGATGGATATCGAACGGTGCTTGCATCTCTGCATATCCCGTCCGTATGGAATGATTTACCCAATTATTAAGGTTTCAAACATGAAAATTATAAATGTTGTTTAGGTTACACATTTATAATTATGAGACCTGATTTGAATGAACAAAATGAGTAGATGTTGAATGTTAGACTGTGAAATTGGCATGAAGATCGTGCATCGCTCAAAAAATCCGATCAAAATTTAGCTCGAATTGATCAAATGATTCAAACCTGGATCGACTCAAAATCAGATCGTTCGTACCCCAAGTTAAATGTAGACTTAAAAAAATGCTAGACTGAATTTCCAAATTTTCTCAGAAAATAAGNTGAACAAAATGAGTAGATGTTGAATGTTAGACTGTGAAATTGGCATGAAGATCGTGCATCGCTCAAAAAATCGGATCAAAATTTAGCTCGAATTGATCAAATCATTCAAATCTGGATCGACTCAAAATCAGATCGTTCGTACCCCAAGTTAAATGTAGACTTAAAAAAATGCTCGACTGAATTTCCAAATTTTCTCAGAAAATACAAGTGCAAGACATTAACTTTCCCGCGGCTATGTTTGCGGAAATTTAAAATATTATATATATGAGGATGAACCCACAGATTTTTGAATTATTTTAAAATAAATTCAACATATGAAAATTTTATATTACTTTAATCCAAAATAAATTAGTGGAGGTTTTTCTTTCTACTTCTCATATTGAAGACGCTATTCTGACTAGGGCTCTTAAAAAAGCTCGTTGTTCGTGAATAGTTCATGTTCGATTCGNACCATTAAATGCCTAATCAACTGATTGATTTCAATCCTAAATTTTGTAGAACAAACCATTGCCAAGCTTATATCAAGTCATTAAAATATGTATACTAGAGTTGTTACTCGTGTTTGAAAAGGTAGGGCTGTCAAAAAAGCTCGTTGTTCGCGAACAGTTTATGTTCAGTTCATCAATGAGTTTGTGTTCGATTCATTCGATAAGTAAACGAGACGAACGTGAACAAATTTTTTTTCGTTTGGTTAGTTAAACGAATCAAACAGGAACAGTGATGTGTTCGTTCGTGTTCGAATCGTTATTGTTCNATATTAGGAATGTCAAACTGGCTCGTCGTTCGCGAACAGCTCGTGTTCGGCTCGTTTGTTAAGAAATGAACACGAACAGTGACTTCACGAACAATTTCGAACACAACCTTATTTCAAATAAACTAAATTTCAAACGAATCAAACATAAACACAAGCTTTGTTCGTTCATGTTCGGTTCGTTTACACCCCTATGAACAGGAGGAGGATTGACAAAATGTTTTTTCTATTTCAGTTGGATTACATCATGGATTGGCTTTAAGCCGTATCTTTTTGCTTTAGTTATGGATACTCTTACGGGACATTTACAGGAGATGAACTTTGGTGTATGCTTTCGCTGATGACATCCTCCTTGTGGATAAGACTAGTGAAAAAGTTCATGAAAAACTTGAATTATGGAAGTATGCATTGGAGTCTAAAGGCCTTCGTTTGAGTAGAACTAAAACTGAATACATTGAATGTAATTTTAGCAATAGTAGCTCTAGTGACAGTGTTGTAACTATGGGTGATCAAATTATTAAAAGGAGTGAACATTTTAGATATCTTCGGTCTATTGTTCAAAATGATGGGGAAGTTATTAGTAGAATTAAAGTTGGTTTGTTTAAATGGAGGAATGTTTTGGGCCTATTGTGTGATAGAAAAGTACCGCTTAGACCGAAAGGAAAATTTTATAAGATGGTGGTGAGACTTACAATGCTCTATGGCGCTGAATGTTGGCTTTTATAAGAGAAGCATAAAACTAAGTTAAGTGTTGTCGAGAAGAGAATGCTTAGGCGGATGAGTGGCTTTACACTTAAAGACAAAATGTGAAATGAATATATATGTGATAGAGTTAGTGTAGCTCCAGTGGCGGACAAAATTAGAAAGAGTCGTCTTAGATGGTTTGGTCACATTAAACATCGGTCATCTGATGATCTGGTTAGGGGAGTAGATGTTTTAAATTCGACTTATGTTAAGAAAGGGAAATGTAGAGCATGAAATACTTGGGCATATTGTATAAAAAAATATCTTAATCCATTATAATTAACTGAAAATAGGACACTCAATAGGACGCAATGGAGAAAATGATTCATGTAGTTGACCCCACTTAGTAGGATAAAGGCTTGTTGTCGTTGTTGTATTAAACAAGGCAAAACCCTGAAATTTAGAAAAACATAATCCTAGCTCAAATACTCGCACATATTACATGCAATATAGATTTGTCAATTTAACTATCCCAATAAATCTTGATATCAAGATCCAAAAAATGTCAAATCCCATGTATGCTAACGTCAATCTATTATTTTTTTATTAAAACGCACACAAAATTTAAGAAGAAAAATAGTATGATTTAAGTAAGATGGAAGATATGTTTGCAAAATAAAAATAATGCAGTCTATTAAGTGTTGTCAGCATATAGTTATTAAAAAAACTTTGGCTTGTTATATAAAACCCAAAGTTACATATAAATTAATTTCAATCATCTCTGCATCAGGTTTACATGAAAGAAAATCAAACAATAAGCTCCATTGCTTAGCTTTCTCCATTACTATAACAAAATTTTCAATTATACTGTATGATTGACTCAATTTAAAATGGCATTAGGTGATTCAAACCAATGCTATAAATAAGAAAACCAAAACAAAATTAAAATGGTAATTTATGCAAAGAAGCTAATGCGGGATGCATTACTGGACACGTTGCGGACCACAAGATTTGAGTGCAGCCCATGAGAACTTCAAAAAGACTAACATTGATTGCCCTAGAGAGTAGTGAGTTCGAGATAATGAACGTTCATATTTAATTTGAGAATGTGATGTCACGAGCTACTTTTTATCAGACATTAAGAGGAGCATCAGCAAATCTGACATTAATTGTCCAAAAGAGTCATGAGTTTGAGGAATTAATATCAGACATAAGGCAACCACATATAAGATAATTTCAAAATTTTCAGACATACAATCTACCTCCTGAGTTGCCACTAGCAAAGGAGGTTCAACATATTAGAGATAAGAAGCTTTTGAGCTATTTACGAGAGGCTATATGCAGTAATTTGCATATTAAACTACAATTTAGTTCAATAGTGTCGTCCTGGACTGATGGCCAGGCAGGATTGATGAACCGTAGCTTTGAAAATTACCTTATGTGTTTTGTGACAAAGAACAACTGGCAATGGGATACAGATCCTTCCCAAGAAGAAGACGAGCCCCCTCCTACCCAGAGAAAATAATGTGTGACGCGTTGCTGAATGCAAGCTCACATTTGCGTTGAACGTGGACATGTGATTCACATTTCCCCGAGATAACAGAAGCAGGTCGCAAGCAAGCCGCGGGAATTTTCTACTTACGCTTGAACCAGGATGATTGAGCCAAAATTGGGGCTTTCCCGCTTGGGTTTTTTTATTCCAACCTGATTTCCTTCCCTTTTTTGACTTTTTTCCTTTCTTTATTTCTAATTTGATATTTTCTATTGTGAGAATATTGAAATTTTTTAAAATTTTGAGAGACTTTTTTCTTTGAGTTGAAACTTTGGAGATTGCAATCTTTGTTTCTACCCTAAAATGTGTTGCATCTTTTTTCCTTTTGCAAGTGATATGCTTGTATCTTGCTTAGGAATGTGTTAGGGCCTCCTCACCGCCAGTTTCTCAACGTTTCATCGTCCCGCTTGCTAATTTCAGATAGGACTGTCGTAGATGACGTTGAAACTACTGTCCAACGGCAACTTTATTCCCTTCATCCCTTCCAAACAATGTCGACCACACATATTAGCCTTCCCTCGCTAATTCACAACCACCTCCCCATGAAATATGCTTCCCAAATACCTTCTAAGAGCCCTTGAACAGTATCAGAATCATAAAGCGCAAACAAAGTGCATGGTTCATCATTGAAGTATGCATCTAGAAACAAACAAAACACTCACTCTGTAACATTGAGAAATAAGGTGCAAAGATACTTAAATTTATCTATGGCACCATTGATTATGGCCTAAAGGAAGAGAGATGTGGAGAATTTGTAATCTAACTATTAAGGTCATACATGTTCAAAGCCGAGCACAACATGCAAAGGATTTTTCCTTTTAAGTATGAAACAAAAATAAAGTGCAAGTAAAAAAACATAATATATTAATATATTATTTAACAAAATCATCAATCAAGATTATGAAATGAACTATAACATTTTAATTGAAAGTGTATCAAAGGAAATCATAGCCAAGTAACAAGTAATAGATCACACAAGTGGAGTAACGATCAACAAACAAAAACAATCGATCATTGAATAGGTATTCTGCTTCAACTGAGAAGAAGGAGAGGAGTGTGCTCATCTGCCACTCTCCTAAGTGAAAATGAATCATGTGCCTTTTCTTTTGATTGTGCTTTCCTATGCAAGATCTACCCATTATAGAGTCATGTGAAATCTAATCTGTTTGCTCCATGCTACGGTTAAAGTGTGCACTTATTTGTGCTTTTAAAACACTTGAAATTGCTTATATTACAATGTTAAATGTGTGTAGTGTTTTATGGCCAACTCCCATGAAAAGTAACGCAATAACGTAAGAATTATGTGTCCTCCTCTCTGAGAGCACTCCAACTATCCTCGCATCAAGCTTCTAGAAATTTCCACAGAAATTACAAGGGATAATCTTCAGAATAGCAATTCAAGATTCCGCATTCCAATTGAATAAAACAGCCAAGGAGCTCTATTCAAATATGCTTCGAACAAGACAAAAACAACGTAAGAACGTAAAACAAGCGATTCAAATCAAAGTAGCTCATATATTATGAATGTCACAACCCAGCCCGGAACTTGGACCTAACTTGCAAATTTGAAATGCAATCAAAAGTTAATGCAACATAATTCACTAAACTAAGGCCCACCGTGTGCATTTTCTATATTTGTGATTTAGAATTTAATTGGATTTGGTGACTTGTGAAAATTTTTTATTATGATTGCCTCATACTAAGTTATAGGAAACCCAAGTCCTTGAAATTGCATGGAATTAGTTTAATTTAGTGAATATAATTTTCATCTAAATAGTCTTAAATCATTAGTTTGTAGAGCAAAAAATATTATAACACATTGTAACATATTGGATGGTTTGGTCACATTAAACGTCGACCATCTCATGATCCGATTGAGCGTAGATGTTTTAGATTCGACTTGTGTTAAGAAAGGCAAAGGTAGACATAGGAAGACTTGGGCTTCTTGTATTAAAAATGATTTTAATTTACTAGAACTTAATGAAAATATGACACTAAATAGGGCGGAATGGAGAAAAAGGATTCATGTAGCCGACCCCACGTAGTGGGATTAGGGCTTTGTTGTTGTTGTTGTTGCATTGTAACATATTGGAATCACGATCAATGAGGCAACAACCCTATGCCTTGTAGAGTAACGTAACTCATTCTTATTAAGAGATAAGTATACCAACCTTTATAACAACTGCATTTCACAGGTGATTGTGGTAGGATTTACCCCCAAGTGTTAAATTATTGATATTTTTCATTATGCATCATGCATGCATTAATTTCTCGCCAAATATGCCTTAGAAATGCATCTTTCCTAGTGTGTTAGCTTTGGCTGCTTCTTTTTAATAGTTTAAGACGGCAATTGCAATCTCGTTGTCATGTCTCTTATATGTTGATATGTGACCGTGAATTTGAAGCAAATATAAGTTTAAGATTATCCTCAAATAAAANATCTATTGCACCATTGATTATGAGCCTAAAGGAAGAGAGATGTGGAGAATTTGTAATCTAATTATTAAGGTCGTACATTTTTGAAGCCGAACACAACGTGCAAATAATTTTTCCTTTTAAGTATAAAACAAAAATAAAGTGCAAGTAAAAAAAACATAATATATTAATATATTATTTAGCAAAATCATGAATCAAGATTACGAAATGAACTATAACATTTTAATTGAAAGTGTATCGAAGGAAATCATAACCAAGTAACAAGTAATAGATCTCACAAGTGGAGTAACGATCAACAAACAAAAACAATCGATCATTGAATAGGTATTTTGCGTCAACTAAGAAGAATGAGATGAGTGTGCTCATCTGCCACTCTCCTAAGTGAAAATGAATCGTGTTTTTTCTTTTCATTGTGCTTTACTATGCAAGATCTACCCATTATAGAGTCATGTGCAATCTAATCTTTTTGCTCCATGCTACGGTTAAAGTGTGCACTTCTTTGTGCTTTTAAAACACTTGAAATTGCTTATATTATAATGTTAAATGTGTGTAGTGTTTTATGGTCAACTCCCATGAAAAGTATCGCAATAACGTAAGAATTATGTGTCCTCCTCTCTGAGAACACTCCAACTATCCTCGCAACAAGCTTCTAAGAAATTTCCATAGAAATTACAAGGGATAATCTTCAGAATAGCAATTCAAGATTCTACATTCCAATTGAATAAAACAGCCAAGGAGCTCTATTCAAATAT
>JXCR01147044.1:23873-56394 GCA_002079205.1 Phalaenopsis hybrid cultivar | reverse complement strand
ACCATCTGATGATCCGATTAGGATAGTAGATGTTTTAGATTCGACTTGTGTTAAGAAAGGCAGAGGTAGACCTAGGAAGACTTGGGCTTCTTATATTAAAAATGATCTTAATTTACTAGAACTAAATGAAAATATGACACTAAATAGGACGGAATGGAGAAAAAGGATTCATGTAGCCGACCCCACGTAGTGGGATTAAGGCTTTGTTGTTGTTTTTGTTGTATTGTAACAAATTGGAATCACGATCAATGATGCAACAACCCTATGCCTTGTAGAGTAACGTAACTCAATCTTATTAAGAGATAAGTATACCAACCTTTATAACAACTGCATTTCAACGGTGATTGTGGTAGGATTTACCCCCGAGTGTTAAATTATTGATATTTTTCATTATGCATCATGCATGCATTAATTTCTCGCCAAATATGCCTTAGAAATGCATCTTTCCTAGTGTGTTTTTGGCTGCTTCTTAATAGTTTAAGATGGCAATTGCATTCTCGATGTCATGTCTCTTATATATTGATATGTGACCGTGAATTTGAATCAAATATAACTTTAAGATTATCCTCAAATAAATTTTTGTGATACATAGATTTTATTTTAGATTTTCATAGATGAATTGTGTGAATCTTTTCTTGTTTAATTGATGGGGTGTATATACTAATAGATATTTGAATATATAAAATAGACAATTGCACGATGGATTGATTGACAGATGTTAATTCTTTGCACCTATTAAATAATTCATAAATTTGGAGAACCAAACAAGGTTAAGCTATGGCAACTTATCTCTAAAAGTTATCTTATTTAAGAACAAGGATGGCCTAAGCACAAGCATCTCAAAAAAAATAAGCATGCTGACCAAACATTTTGCTTGCATATGCCTATACAAATTTCTCATAACACATATACGAATTCACCTTTCTTATAAATGAGGAAGTAAACCTATGTCTCAAAATGATTTACCTGTATAGTCTTCCCTAGTCCCATCTCATCTGCAATAAGACAGCGCCCACCCCTCTGAAGTCCAAAACGGACACCTTCCATCTGGAAAGGTAAAAGTGCATCTCGCAATGATCTTGGTAGTTTTGTCAGAAGGTCATCAACTTGTTCTTTGGAGTATTGTTGCTTCCACGAAGGTATTAGGCCAGTTGCAGCATAATTTTGAAATGTTTGAATAGCTAATAATGTGGTATATGGAATTTCTTGCAACTCAACAACCAAAGACTTTTTAATGCATTTCAACACTGAATCATAATCCTTTAATTTATAGACCAGAGCGCTCGTGCGGAACTGACTCCCCTGACTCTCACTTACTCGAAATTCCAGAGCCTGTTCATTCCAAAGCAAAGAAAAAATATAGTAAATTTAAACACAAAAAAATGATTGTAAAACTTGTAAATAGACATCCCTAATTTTTCAACCAATAAATTTTATGATAATACTGAGAAAAAAATATTGCTGGTATTTTTCAAGCCATGACAAAAGTTTGATTGTCAACCCAACCAAATAAAATAGGTAAAGGAGAATAAGGAAATATTTTGGAAAGGCTATCCTAAATAAAATTTGACCAAAAAGAATCTCAAGGTCATTGGATTGGCTATGAGAAAAAATTGATCAAAATATCTAGACAAATATTTGTTAGCATGCATCTCAAAGTTTTTGGATAGCTTGGAGATGAACGCCATATGGTTGATCGATCAAAAACAATACTGCGTTTATATCAAAGTAAATTCAAATATTTTGAGATCAATCCAAACCAAATATGAGATAGGATGTTCAGTAATTCTTGTATGCTAATCATAGCTCGAACAACAGACAAATTCTACTATTGCCACACCAAAAGAAAAATAACTTCCACAATTATCACTTATATACGACAAGGCAAGTTCTTAGTGATATAAGACTCGCGCTAATATAATCAATTCAACTGGGCTAGACCCATGAATTTTCCCCTTCCATTTCACATAAAAAATCATATGTACTTTATGAGCTATTCTGATCTTATCCATGCAGAAAAGCATTCAATTAACCCCCATGCTTAAACTCTCTACAACCTTGAATGTTCCAGCTCACAATAATATTTAAGTGCTCTGAATCTGTCTCTATTTTTATTTTTATTTTTAGGCGAATAGGTATTACTACAAATTTTAGTCAGAATACTTTCTTTTCTGTATTTACACTTTTTTTTTCTAATAGAACCCAAAAACCATCTATNATGCTTAAACTCTCTACAACCTTGAATGTTCCAGCTCACAATAATATTTAAGTGCTCTAAATCTGTCTTTATTTTTTTTTTTTTAGGCGAATAGGTATTACTACAAATTTTAGTCATAATACTTTCTTTTCTGTTTTTACATTTTTTTTTTCTAATAGAACCCAAAAACCATCTAAGAAATAATCTGCTTGATTTTCTTTTTAGTTTAAACTATCAGTCGGACTAATTACTTAACTTTANATTCAACTGGGCTAGACCCATGAATTTTCCCCTTCCATTTCACATAAAAAATCATATGTACTTTATGAGCTAGTCTGATCTTATCCATAGCATTCAATTAACCCCCATGCTTAAACTCTCTACAACCTTGAATGTTCCAGCTCACAATAATATTTAAGTGCTCTAAATCTGTCTTTATGTACTTTTTTTTAGGCGAATAGGTATTACTACAAATTTAGTCATAATACTTTCTTTTCTGTTTTTACACTTTTTTTTTCTAATAGAACCCAAAAACCATCGATGAAATAATCTGCTTGATTTTATTTTTAGTTTAAACTATCAGTCGGACTAATTACTTAACTTTCTTTCTGTATAGTTTCTTTCTTAATCAATTTCTACCTCCCAATCAATATGCAAAATAGCTTAAACATAGAAATCCTGCAAAATTTACAGAAGGTGAAACCGAGAGTTAAATGAATGAACCGAGGAGATAGCAGCCTCCATGATCCTGAAGCACTCGNTTATTTCTGTATAGTTTCTTTCTTAATCAATTTCTACCTCCCAATCAATATGCAAAATAGCTTAAACTTAGATATTTTGCAAAATTTACAGAAGATGAAACCGAGNTTATTTCTGTATAGTTTCTTTCTTAATCAATTTCTACCTCCCAATCAATATGCAAAATAGCTTAAACTTAGAAATCCTGCAAAATTTACAGAAGATGAAACCGAAAGTTAAATGAATGGACCGAAGAGATAGCAGCCTCCATGATCCTGAAGCACTCCACATATCCAGGGAAGGCAAACCCCGGCAATGGCTGCGGCAAAACGGAGAACTCGTCATGCGAGCATATCTCGAGCNGTTAAATGAATGGACCGAAGAGATAGCAGCCTCCATGATCCTGAAGCACTCCACATATCCAGGGAAGGCAAAGCCCGGCAATGGCTGCGGCAAAACGGAGAACTCGTCATGCGAGCATATCTCGAGAACGACACGGAACCTTTCGGGCAGTTTTGGAGGCGCAGGCGGCCGCAGCGACACCGAGGTCTTATTCTCTGGCTCGGGGCCATCGAACGATGAGGGCGGCGACAATGTTGGGCTTGGGACCTTGCGGCACCTGAAGAGTCTCCAAGGATCCTCGGTCGACCTTTCCTCCGCACGCTTTCGTTTTTCGAGAGCTGCGAGTCGGTTCTCCTCCAACCTCCTCCGCTGCTCCTCGGTGATCTCCATTGCAAGCAGAAATGTGGGTAGGAATGGGTTAGGGTTTATAGGGATTGGTGGACATCATTATGGGCGGTCGATGAATGGAGTTTTAATGGAGAGTATGGTATTGAGCGGAGAGGAGGGGGATGGAGCTTTTTTAGTTTTTAAATTTTTAAACCACCCAATTCTATGTGTTTACATATTTAAAGTCTAAAATTTACTTTTTTTATATTTATGACATTCAAATCCCTTGATATCACCTATAATTATCATCATTATAACTTTTAAAAGCAAGATATATATTTTCATGCATGAATAAATTAGGATATAGGTAAAAATTAAAGTTTAAGAATCATACATATAAATACATGGATGTTTGATCATAATTTCATTTGAGAATCACGCCCCGAAAGCTAGAACCAAATGAATGAGATGGGGAGGAGAGAGTAGAATAAGTCTAAAATTTTAGTAAGGAGAATCAAGTGAGATGCCCATTTATTGATATCTTTGTTACGTACATGTAGAGTTGTGTTTTGTACAATTACAGAAAGAAATAAACTGTTATGGAAACCGTTGTTAATGTAAATGAGACTCTAATTGATTGTATATATTTTATGTCATCTTTGCATTACAATTTGAACTTCGACATTGACTGTAATTACATTTTCGCAATTACTTTTATTGCTTAGACTTGTAAAATTTATTGGTTTATCTAAGAATATGAAACTTAAATTTGTTTGCTCTTGGGTCGCTCCATGGCTTCTGAAGTGTCGACCCATCTTTAATGTCTCTTTTTTAAACATTTGTTCCTTTCAGGCACTCGTGACGCATCGTCCAGTCGAGCGGGCATCGATTCTGGCAGGTCCTACCTACCGGTGTGGGTGTTGTCGTTGCCTAAGAGGCTAAGAGTGGTCGTCTAGATTTTCAGAGAAGCCTTCATTGTCCTTTTTACTGACCTTGTCGTTAGAAAACAAAGGGCTGCCCCTATAGACCTCATTGTTCACACTTTTGCATTGGTTTGTGGCCGAGGGGTCTTTCTTATTTCGTTTGCTTTATAAGTCATAGCCAGCTAATCTTGAATTTCGAGTNAAAGGGCTGCCCCTATAGACCTCATTGTTCACACTTTTGCATTGGTTTGTGGCCGAGGGGTCTTTCTTATTTTGTTTGCTTTATAAGTCATAGCCAGCTAATCTTGAATTTCGAGCGAATGGCTTGTTAGTTGAGTCTCTTAGAACTGATGGTCTTTTAACATTTTACATGTCACTTAGTCCTCCCAAGGACATACCCCGCCATGCCCAATCGTGTGGGTCATTAGGATTTATTGTGGCTTCTTTTAGAGCCTCCAAGGACTTGCCCCGTACTTGCCCGAATGTATGATACTTCACCCCTTCATCAGCCATCAGATATGGATCTTATCGTTAGTAGCTCTCCCTGGATCTTGTTGCTGGTGAGTAAAGAAAAAACCCGGGGCACTCTAACTCGTAGGTCTTGCGAGGGCGTTTTTACTAAGGGATAGATTATTTTTATCATCTTGTGNCCGCTGCTCCTCGGTGATCTCCATTGCAAGCAGAAATGTGGGTAGGAATGGGTTAGGGTTTATAGGGATTGGCGGACATGATTATGGGCGGTCGATGGAGAGTATGGTATTGTGCGGAGAGGAGGAAGGGGATGGAGCTTTAGTTTTTAAATTTTTAAATGCGACGTTTAAAAACATGCCACTTAATTGCTATGTGTTTCCATATTTAACGTCTAAAATTTACTTTTTATATTTACAACATTCAAATCTCTTGATATCACTTATAATTAGCATCATTATAACTTTTAAAAGGATATAGGTAAAAATTAAAGTTTAAGAATCAGACATATAAATACATAGATGTTCGATCATAATTTGTCATTTGAGAATCACGTCCCGAAAGCTAGAATCAGATGAATGAGATGGGGAAGAGAGAGTAGAATAAGTCTAGAATTTTAGTAGGTAGAATCGAGTGAGATGTCCCTTTATTGATATCTTTGTTACGTACTTAGAGAGCTGTGTTTTGTACAATTACAGAAAGAAATAAACTATTATGGAAATTGTTGTTAATGTAACTGAGACTCTAATTGATTGTATAGATTTTATGTCATATTTGCATTACAATTTGAACTTCGACATTGATTGTAATTACATTTTCTCAATTACTTTTATTGCTTGGACTTGTAAAATTTATTGTTTTATCGAAGAATATGAACCTTAAATTTGTTTGCTCTTGGGTCGGTCCATGGCTTCTCAAGTGTTGACCCATCTTTAATGTCCCTTTTTTAAACATTTGTTCCTTTCAGGCGCTCGTGATGCGTCGTCCAGTCAAGCGGGCATCGATTCTGGCATGTCCTATCTGTCGGTGTGGGTCTTGTCGCTACCTAAGAGGCTAAGAGTGGCCGCCAAGATTTTCAGAGATGTCTTCATTGTCCTTTTTACGGATCTTGTCGTTAGAAAACAGAGGACTGCCCCTATAGACCTCATTGTTCACACTTTTGCATTGGTTTGTGGCCGAGGGGTCTTTCTTATTTCGTTTGTTTTATAAGTCATAGCCAGCTAATCGTGTATTTCGAGCGACTAGCTTGTTAGTTGAGTCTCTTAGAACTGATGGACTTTTAACATTTTACATGGTCACTTAGTCCTCCCAAGGACATACCTCCGCCTTACCCAATCGTGTGGGTCATTAGGATTTCTTGTGGCTTCTTTTAGAGCCTCCAAGGACTTGCCCCATACTTGCCCGAGTGTATGGTCCTTCACCCCTTCATCGGCCATCAAATATGGATCTTATCGTTGCTTATGGGGGGTGAATTCACGTGGGACTTTTGAGGGATCCCAGTAGCTCTTCCTGGATCTTGTTGTTGGTGAGTAAAGAAAAAACCTGGGGCACTCTAACTCTTAGGACTTGCGAGGGCGTTTTTACCAAGGGATAGATTTTTTTTATCATCTTGTGATGCAATCGGCCGACCATCTAAGTCCCTCGAGTATCGGGCAAGGTTTGAAAGCATACATGATCGGGCTCAGTTCCCGAGTATCAAGAAATGTCCAAAAAAGTTTATGCTTCTTCAAATAAGGGACGCTTTAAAGATCGATTGACTATCACATTCTTTTCCTTTTTCAAGAAATCAACTATAGAGATGTTTAAACAATGCCTTGAGTTGTTCTCATCAGGTGGGCCTGTCGCCCGCCTTTTCAATAGAGGGTTAATTTTGTTGACCCTCCCATTATAAAGAAAGGGGGGGCAAATACTTAATCTCTTACCCATTCATCATTCGACTAAAATTTTGGTGAGATGGTTGACGCTTCGCTCGGCCGAAAGTGGAGGTAATATTCCATCGACGGAAGTCGAAGAACCATCGAGGCTCGTGATTTTTAAATTTATTTTTTTCTTCGAGTTGTGTGTTAAAGAAAATGATTTTCTCCTAGTTGGGTGTCGAATGTAACTCGAGACAAGATAGGCTCCCAACATAAATCCTTTATGCAAACAGATGTAATGGGCTTCCAAAAATGATGGAGGTGAGCTCACTTCCCAATGAGGTTAGTACTTTTGTTTGACCATTGCTGATAGATATTCAATAGTTTTCAAATCCACAGACCCCTAGCAGTAGCGATTTTTCTCCTCTCTTCCCCTAATCACTCCCATCATGAGGAGGTTGAGGAGAGAGAGGGAGTTCAGGCAAATCCCCCCCCCCTACACCTTAACCTGTTCTGATCTGACTAGGTTCTGCTTCCAAATTTGTATTTGGGATGCTCGTGGATGTTAAAGAGATTGAAATGGACTCTAGTGACAAGAACACGGAACAGAGCCGAAACTCTTTGGGGAGAAACAATCGCCCGAAACTTTTTGCAGTGGATGTGGTGATTCATGGGTCCAACATATTCATAGGCAAAGCCACATTCTTCTATCTAAAGAGATGAACAAGAAGTATTCTTCTCTTGCTAGCCATTACGACCGAGCTTTTTCTCGTTTTCCCAATGGTGATTGGCATGATCTATGCTTGGATGGTCTCCTTTTAAGGAGCCGAGTGCCTGACAATCCACGCAGGGCCTTCGCTCTTTCGAAGGTATTGTCTCAATCAAAGGGTGCACTTAGTATGTTTGTCGATAGAAAGTGTCTTGTTTCTCCCAGTTTGAATGAATAAAATTACCCTTTTTATTGTATTTTTGTCTTGCTTCACTTTCCTCACGCTCTATTTTGTGGCTCATCATCTGTGTCGTGGTTATGTTGTTGGCAACAAGTCGGTTGTGTTTATTTCATCACTCTTGTCCCTAGTTTGATCGGTAAGATACTCGTTCAGTGGTATTTGCCCGGGCAAAATTCCTCGATTCTTAGGACCACTCCGCACTCGACGCTTTTACTGACGATGCATTAAAGCATGTTTGATGGAGACATTTTGTTTCCTTTTTAGGAAATGAAATGTTGTGTTGTTTCATCAACGCGCTAAGTCAACGACATTTTGTAAAATGGTCACCCCCCCCCACACACACACAAAAAGACTTTTTCTTCCCTGTATAAAGGGATGAGAGCTTCGACATGTCATTGCCTTTTCAACACGAGTGTCAGAATCGTGAGGGAGGAGAGCTATCAGATGGCTCCTTACACCGCCAGTGGTGGAGGATAACCTCTATTGATGTGGGTTCTCACTGTCTTGTGGTCAGAGGCTCCATGAATTCCTTTTTGTGAGTTGATTATCAAAGGTGAGGGTGTTCTGCAAGTTGTGCATCAAACCTCGCCTGTGTCAAGTTAGGTGCCCGAGCAGAAACTCTTCTCACGAACGAGCGAAATGAACTTCTGGAGGGGTGCTAAACTCACCACCTCAGTAGGAAAATGTGTTCGTTCGATCGTTACCGTCGGCCGTGTGGGGTTCATTATGTCTCTCAGCGCCTCCTTGTCTGGGTTTCCAAGAGAAAAACATGACGCCTTCGATAGCAACAGGTTTGGCACCCGCACGTTCTAGCTATCAATGATCATGTTATATACTTCGAACCCGTCTCCCTCGTTCAAACTCATGTAAGATAAGAAAATACATAATATTTGTTGCAGAGCATTTTTTTTTATCCCATCCAACTGCTCCCATTTTGTTTAGTTTAGGTTTCAAGATACTTTTGCATTTTCAATTAATTAGCCATCAAATTATTTTAATTATTTATTAAATTCATTTGATTCACATAATAATAACTCTTGGTATATTCTCTAAGACATTATATTCACTGTTTACATGATTTAAGATTTTTCAAAGCATTAATGCATTGTTAAAAAATCATAGTATTTCATGCATAAAATACCAAAAATATAGAAAATATTGGGGGATAATTAGTACGTGCACATACACCTCTCAAATTGTTTAAAAATTTAATTGCATTTGTTATATTTAGTGGTAGCACTAACAGTGATAATAATAATAATAATAATTTTAATTATGAAATAAATTAAACAATTTTTTTAAAATAAAATACTTACAATTTATATGTGTTTAAAACATTTATTGAATAATTTTCTTAATTATTTGATGTACGGTTAATCACTTTGAAAAAAACACTGAATGATATAAATATCTGTCGAGTTATTTGGATTTTATTCTTCAAAATGATTTGATTTTTTTTTTTTTGTTATTTATGCATCGTTAGGATTAATTATAAAAATTATGAAATAGTTTAAAAAATTATGTTAAAGGAGTTAGAGTATGTTTGAGGCAGCTGCAGTTGTTTGAAAAAGTAGTTGTGAATCTCCTGAATAATAAAATGTTATTTAAAAGTTACGTTGGCTGTTACGATAATATATATATATTTTTAAAATCAGACAATATTTTTCTATTAGCCACCGCACGTGGTCAGATTTGGCGGGAAAACTTAGTTTTGAGTTGTAGTTTTTTGACATTACAATCAAAATGCATAGTTGTCAAATAGAAAAAAATTGTGTTGCGGTACCGCACTGACACCACCTACCCCAAAAGCACCCTTATTATACATGCATATGCTTATAGTTTTATATGCATCGGACATGTATGAATCATGTCATGTGAATTACATTATTAAATTTATCTAATAATAATAATAATAATAATAATAATAATAATAATAATAATAATAATAATAATAATAATAGATAATAATAATAATAATAATAATAATAATAATAATAATAATAATAATAATAATAATAATAATAGATAATAATAATAATAATAATAATAATAATAATAATAATAATAATAATAATAATAATAATAATGATGATGATGATTTTAAGTTTCCTTAGTTATCTAATAATAATAATGAGATTGGCAAATCCATAAGACTTGGGTACTATGTATATAGTTTTCTCTATTTTTTAAGTGACATGAAAGCTTTGGGTGGTAGAAATATAAGAAAATATAGTTTATATATTATGCATGCAAATACATTTGAATTAGGTGGTATTTATGTAAATATCCCTATAAAAAAATAAATAAATAATGAAGTATAAACATTAAATGAAGTCATTTTAGTCTCAGAGTTTATAGAAATGTCATTATGTCAAAATATTCCTCATAAAGAAGGAAAAAATATTACATCAGGAATTGTGATTCAAAAATGCATCATAATTTCAATAACTGTCTGTTACGATCTGATTCTACCGTGTATTAAATTATTTAATTTTTTGTTTACTAAGGGGGCATGAACTGTACACTTGACAGACAATGATTGGAGTTTTGATGTACTTTTACAAGAGGACTCCTGATGTAACATTAGAATATGTTTGGGGCAGCTGCAACTTATCTATCTTATCCAATTAAGTTGTTTATTCTGATAAGCTATTTATCCTTATAATCTGCTGATAAGCAGCTGATCAGGATAAATTGTATGGTTGTTTGATTTCTGCGTTTGAAAAACAACTGATTCTGGATAAATGAACATTCTGCCCCTGTTTTTGATAATTTTTTTAGTTGTTTGGTTTGTGTGTTTTGAAGAACAGCTGATTTACATTTTTTTTGTAGATAAAAGACCATTCAAACAGACTTAGCGTTGCAGTCTATAATATAACTTTAACTGCTACATATCTGACAGTTGAAAACCAAAAAATATCATTTCATAACAGTACAAAATTATGATAATTTTAATAATTTTATTTAATTATTTCATATAGCAATAAAGAAATGTTGCATTCATGCTTCCCACCTTTGAGCAATTTGTATTACAATCTTCTTTATTAGAAGAGGATGACTCTAAAGATAAAATTATTTAGTTTTTTAAAGCAATCACCAAATGATTCTTTTGAAATTAGTATATTTTTCATTAGTTCTCCCTTTAACTTTCATCAAACACAAACTAGTTATTGTTAACCGTGAAAATAATAAATATAAACTAACAAAGGGTCAGAACATAAGTAATTAACGTGAAATTTTACCTGATCTAAGAAACAACCGAAAAAAAGGTTCTCCCTTGTTCTCGTCCCCACTTCACCTGCTATGCCGCAACAAATAACACACATAAATCTCTATGTCTCTCTCAGTGCTCTCTCAACGCTGACCCTTTTCTCCCCCTTGTCGTTCCTGTCTTCCTCCCTAATTTCGCACGCAACAATACCTTTATATCGTCATTCCTGCACAAAAAATTGCCGCAAGCCCATACATGTTCTCTTATGTCTAAACCCCTTTGCCTCCAGCACCAAAGCTTAGTCCGCCTTCCCCTGTTCAAAATCAACAGTGGGAGCCTTGATTTCCCCCTACGCAAGAAGCAAAAAAAGCTTTAAGACTTCTTGTTTGAGCCGAAGCCCACAGCCACAACTTGCTCACCGTTCCGCGCGAGCCCTAGCCGTGCCACAATTCCTCTCCGCACGCCGCTCCTCTCTTTGTCTTTTTCTCCTTCGCAAGTCCCGCTCCAAGCCACAATTTTCTCTCTGATAGCTGCCCCTCCAGCAAACCAAGAACTTCTCCTGTCGGAGTAGGGGCAACCAGTGTCTTTAGACACTATGAAACATGTATCGCGAGGTCTTACCTGTTATCCGCGTCTAATAGTCAAATCAAAATCACGTTTTACGAAACTCCACTGAAACAGGTTTTTAAAACACCTCCACACCAAATAAGCTGCCCAAACGGGCGCTAAATCACAATTTTAAAATAATCAGAGATGGCTGTAACACTTTTATAAGTTATACAACTAAAATTTTAACACTTCAAAAAAAAAATGAAGCACAATAAAATCATTTTACNAATTGTGTTTTACGAAACTCCACTGAAACGGGTTTTCAAAACGCCACCACACCAAATAAACTGCCCCAAACGATCGCTAAATCTCAATTGTAAAATAATCAGAGATCGCTATAACACTTTTATAAATTATACAACTAAAATTTTAACACTTCAAAAAGAAATGAAGCACAATGAAATCATTTTAGAGAGTTTTTTTTCTCATCAGATAATAAAAATATCATCAAAATACAGAAAGGCAAAACTAAAAAAGCTGCATTTTTCAGAATTTCTTCAGCTTCTTTTGTTATAACACCAATCCGAGACCAATCTCCGCTATATCTGAAACAAATTTTTTTAAAAAATTGCAGATATATCCTCCAATCAATACATAAAATTACAAAAAAAAAACCAGAAAGAAGAAGACTTGCCCAGCATCTATGAATCCCAGACCGAAGACAGCAATGGCGGACCTGAAAAGAAAGACTTTTGAAGCTCTGAAGCGGAGGTTGGATTTGAATTCTCCATTTTTTAGCTCATCGCCGGATTCTGATTTCTTCGCCTTTATTAATCTCCAGAATCTGTTGTTTGATCTTTGGAGAAGAAGGCGAGATGAGAGGCAGAGAGAGGAGCTGAATCTGACAGATAAAAATCTCATTTTTATTTCTTTTGCTGCTTATTTTGATGAGGTTCTAGCTCTTGTTTTTATGAGGTGTGGAGTTGATGGAAAATGAGAGGATAAGGGCTTATGGGCTTTTAATGTTGATTTGCACTCGGCAACATTCCAATAAATTTCAGATCTTCCATATTTTCAATTTTGAGTCGAGCAGGGGTTGGCTCAAAATTGACTCCGAAAAAAATTCGTTACAAAATTTTGACTTGCAGCTCGGNAGAGGATAAGGGCTTATGGGCTTTTAATGTTGATTTGCACTCGGCAACATTCCAATAAATTTCAGATCTTCCTTGTCTTCAATTTTGAGTCGAGCAGGGGTTGGCTCAAAATTGACTCTGAAAAAAATTCGTTATAAAATTTTGCCTTGCAGCTCGACTTATTTCGATTTGATCTCAATCCAGGCAAAAATTTGAATAAATTTTCGAGCGATTAACGATATTTGAGCTAAATTTAAAGAACTACTCAGACGACTTATATGGCTTGTTAAATGAGTAAAGTATCGAAATAGGAACAATTTTAGTCATAGAATTTATTTCGATTGAAACTTGATCCAAACAAAAATTTGAATAAATTTTCAATCGATTAACGATATTCAAGCTAAATTCACAACCCTACTTAGGGCGACTTATGCGGCTTGTCGAGTGAATTTAGTCCTAGAATTTATTTTGATCCGATCTCAATACGAGTCAAAAAATCGAGTAAATTTTCAAGCGATTAACCATATTTGGGCTAAATTCACAGCCCTACTCGGGTGACTTCCATGACTCGTTAAATGAGTAAAATATCAAAATAGGAGCAGTTTTCGTCCTAGATTTTATAAAAGTGTTAAAATAATTCTCAGATCACTTAAATTAGAGCTGAAATAATCCCTATGAATGACTATAAAAGCTAAAATTTAAAGTAGTCGAATATTATTCAGACATTTCTATAAACTTTGAGATTAAAATAGCGCGTATAAATAGTCAGTAATTGATTGGGCAGTTTAACTCTTATTAAATATAAACTATATTGTAATTTTTTTGAGGGGGCTTTACATAAATACCATTCAATTATTATTCATTTACATATCTAATAGCTAAACTTTAATTTTTATTTACATACCACCTCATATGCATGTATTTTACACTTTTATATGCATTTCATAAAAAAAAAACTTATCATAATATTTTGATTTTTTTTTTTTTCATACTAAGGTGGTGTTCGGCCGAAACCTAAATTCACGTCAAATAGGATTTTTCAAATCTGATAAAACTGATCATCAGTGCGACGAAGATGAACTCGCGGGCTACGACAGAAAGAAATTCTAAGAGTTCTCGGGCAATCAGATTTATTAAATCCAAATTTGCGTCGTAAAAGAAATGGAACATGTGAAGAAAAGTCGAAACACANTTAAAGAACTACTCAGACGACTTATATGGCTTGTTAAATGAGTAAAGTATCGAAATAGGAACAATTTTAGTCCTAGAATTTTTTTCGATTCAATCTTGATCCAAACAAAAATTTGAATAAATTTTCAATCGATTAACGATATTCAAGTTAAATTCACAACCCTACTTAGGGCGACTTATGCGGCTTGTCGAGCGAGTTTAGTCCTAGAATTTATTTTGATCCGATCTCGATACGAGCCAAAAATCGAGTAAATTTTCAAGCGATTAACCATATTTGGGCTAAATTCACAGCCCTACTTGGGTGACTTCCATGACTTGTTAAATGAGTAAAATATCAAAATAGGAGCAGTTTTTCGTCCTAGATTTTATAAAAGTGTTAAAATAATTCTCAGATTACTTAAATTAGAGCTGAAATAATCCCTATAAATGACTATAAAAGCTAAAATTTAAAGTAGTCGAATATTATTCGGACATTTTTATAAACTTTGAGATTAAAATAGCGCGTATAAATAGTCATTAATTGATTGGGCAGTTTAACTCTTATTAAATATAATCTATATTGTAATTTTTTTTAGGGGACTTTACATAAATACCATCCAATTATTATTCATTTACATATCTAATAGCTAAACTTTAATTTTTATTTACATACCACCTCATATGCATGTATTTTACACTTTTATATGCATTTTATAAAAAAAAACTTATCATAATATTTTGATTTTTTTTTCCATACTAAGGCGGTGTTCGGCCGAAACCTGAATTCACGTCAAATAGGATTTTTCAAATCTAATAAAACTGATCATCAGTGCGACGAAGATGAACTCGCGGGCTACGACAGAAAGAAATTCTAAGAGTTCTCGGGCAATCAGATTTACTAAATCGAAATTTGCATCGTAAAAGAAATGAAACACGCGAAGAAAAGTCGAAACACAAAAAATTCAATTTAAGAGTGTTAGATTTAATTTTTATTTTATTTTTATGTTTGGCCGGAATTTGATGGCTATTTTTTTTTTTAAATCATGCTACCAAACACCGTTTTCATGTCAAATCTATTATAAAATCTGCGACAGGGAGGGCACTGAGCATTGTCGCCTTCCTATCTCCCTACTTACATGGCAATCGCTCTTGGGTTCCCCCCTCTCCGATCTCCTCGAGCTAGATGCCAATGCGGGTCTCTCTTTCCATGTTTGCATTTGATTTCACCTAACCTTTCTTTTTAACGAGATATTTCTCGTTACTGTAGATTAGTTGGGGTTTGTCGTTGTAATGGTTGCAAATCTGTGGTTTACCTATTTTAGTTCGAAACAATTGCTTCCGCTTTTGAAGTTGTTTATTAAGGAAGTAGTTATTCTATTTTAGGGGAAGAGCTATTTTGATGGATTCGGAAAAATAACGTGGTGGAGATAATTGGGGAAGAGGCGTGCGGCAAGACGAAGATCAAAGACGAAAAGATGAATTTATCGGAAAGGGAATCGTAAGAAGAAGTGACGGAGAGAGATGGAAATAAATCACATCGGTAATGAGATGTTTCTTATATAGTATATTGAATTGGGTTTTATTTTTTTGTAGTCTTGATTGGATATTTGTTTCTCATTGTTTTTCGTTGCCATTGAAATAGATGAAGAAAGTAGGCTATGCGTAGATTTGATTTTGGGGAAGAGCTATTTTTTATGAATTTGGAATAATAACGTGGTGGAGAGGATCGAGGAAGAGGTGAGGCATGACATTAGGGCTGTCAAAACGGATCATAGTTTCTGAACAATTCGTGTTTGAATAGTTAAGAAGTTCGTGTTCAATCTGTTCGCTAAGCAAATGAGTCTAACGAGCCGAACAAGAACAAAAATTTGTTCGTTTGTATCCGACTCAAAATAATTAAATTAAATTACATTTATACACAAACACACACACACACACAGACATATCTTGATTAGTAGGGTTGTCAAAACGCTCTTTATTCATGAACAACTCGTATTCGACTCGCTAAACAAACGAACCAAACAACAACAAATTTAATTTGATAGATTTTTGTTTCTCATTATTTTCATTGCCATTGCAATTGTTGTAAAAAGTAGGTGATTCATTTTGGTTTTTAAGTTATATTTTCANTATTTTAGGGGAAGAGCTATTTTGATGGATTCGGAAAAATAACGTGGTGGAGATAATTGGGGAAGAGGCGTGGGGCAAGACGGAGATCAAAGACGAAAAGATGAATTTATCGGAAAGGAAATCGTAAGAAGAAGTGGCTAAGAGAGATGGAAATAAATCACATCGGTAATGAGATATTTCTTATATAGTATATTGAATTGAGATTTATTTTTTTGTAGTCTTGATTGGATTTTTGTTTCTCATTGTTTTTCGCTGTCATTGAAATAGATGAAGGAAGTAGGCGATGCATTTTGAATGATGATTGATCATGGATTCCACCCTCTCTTTTCTCAACATTTAGGGAACATTTAGGGCTGAAGAAATGAATGTTCCCCGGTTGTTCACGGATTTCAATCCGATCAGCCTTCTCACTCCCTTCTCTTCCTTGTTCCTCACTTCATGGGTGTCTTTCTCATCATTATCTTCTTCAAAACATGGGAGGTTCCAACTATGTTGTCGGCATTTATGCGCTAGGCTTAGCCTGCTGGCTCTTTTTTTTTTTTAGATTGGGGAGCTAGATGCCAAGGTGGGTCTCTTCATCCATGTTTGCGTTTGATTTGACATTTTTTGATGAGATAGTTCCCGTCACATTAGATTAATTGGGGTTTGTGGTTGTAATGACTGCAGGCTTGCAGGCTTGTGGTTTGCCTATTTTAGTTCGAAACAATTGGTTCCATTTTTGAGATTGTTGTTTATTATGGAAGTAGTTATTGTGCGTAGATTTGATTTTGGGGAAGTGCTATTTTTTATGGATTTGGAATAATAACGTGGTGGAGAGGATCGGGGAAGAGGTGAGGCACCACATTAGGGCTGTCAGAACAGATCGTAGTTTCTGAACAATTCGTGTTCGAATCATTAAGAAGTTTGTGTTCAATCTTTTTGCTAAGCAAATCAGCCTAACATGAATAATTTTTTTGCGCTCGACATATAAACGAGTCGGACAAGAACAAAGATTTGTTCGTTTGTGTCCGACTCGAAATAATTAAATTAAATTACATTTATACACAGACACACACACACACACATATATCTTGATTAGTAGGGTTGTCAGAACGCTCTTTATTCATGAACAACTCGTGTCCAATTCGCTAAACAAACGAGCCAAACAACAACAAATTTAATTTGATGGATTTTTGTTTCTCATTATTTTTCATTGCCATTGAAATTGTTGTAAAAAGTAGGTGATTCATTTTGGTTTTGACGTTATATTTTCTTAATAAGATTTATCGAATGAAGTAGTCTTTAATGAAAATTTATTTTATTTATATAATTTTTGTGAATCATTATTTTTATTTATTTATTTATTTTTTGTGTTTGGTAGTGGTGGGCGTGGGGTGAGCGGTGCCTCCAAATATATATATATATATTTCAGATAAAAAATGTGGAATTCAACAGAATTATAACTTGGTAAATTTTTTAGAAGAGTGAAATGCTAGGGATTTAGAAGGTGGAATTTTTTGAGAGGGAATTTAATATCTGAGAAACAAACTATAATCTAATGTGCCGAACTTAGTCGTAATTATCGAACGCCATCATTCCATCAGTTTTCTTATCAAATCCATTTTAAAATTTAAGACAACGAGGGCACAAAACCTTCACTCCATCTTATATCCCTGTTTCCTTAGCGATTGCTCTTGGATTCCCGCCTCTCTTTTCTCAATATTAAGGGTTGGGAAAATGCAGGCTCCACAATTGCTCTTGGATTTCAATCCAATCGGCCTTCTCACGCCCTTCTCCCCATTGTTCCTCACTTCTGCGCGTCTGTTTTGTTGTTCTCTTTTTCAAAACTTGGGGGAGTTCAACTACATTGTCGGTGTTTTTGCACTAGGCTTGCCCTGTTTAGCTCTTAGGGAGGGGCCCGAGGTTTGGAATTGCGAATTATGATAACTGCATTTGGGTTTCTCTATCAATGTTTGCATTTTTTTGTACATTTTTTTTTTAATGAGATATTTCTCGTTACAATAGATTAGTTGGGGTTTGCCATTGTTATAGTCGCACGCTTGTGGTTTAGTTCTCTTAGTTCGAAACAAATGCTTTCTTTTTGAAGTTGTTGTTTATTATGGAAGCAAATATTTTGTAAGTATTCAATTTAGGGGAAGAGTTGTTTTAATTGATTTGAAATAATAATGTGGTGAAGATGAATGGAGAAGGGATGTGACATGGCAGGGATCAAATGGGAAGAAAGTAAATTTATTGGTAAGGGGATTGTAAGGGGAAATAACTGAGAGTGATGCAAATAAATCACATAGGTAATGAGATTTTTCTAATAGAGTATACTGAATTGGAATTTTTTGGCAGCACTTGATTGGATTTTTGTTTCTCATTATTTTTAACTGTTATTGAAATAGTTGTAAAAAAAAGGTGATATAATTTGGTTTCTACGTTATATTTTTGAATACGATTCTTCATACGAAGTAGTCTTTATTGGAATTTTATTTTATTTAATTAATTTTTGTGAATCAATATATTTATTTATTTTTTTATTTAGTGTTTGGGCGGGGGTGACGGTTTTGAGGGGAGGGGTGCTTAACCGGCATATCCGAGGTTGCAATCAATTGTTTTTTTTTTTCCTGTCAAGACTGTAAAATCCAACGAAAGTACGACTAAGTAAATTTTTTGGAAGAGGAGTGAAATGTTAGGGATTTAGAAGGTGATTTTTTTTTTTTTTTTGCGAGGGAATCTGATACGAGAGTTAGCCAAAAATCTTATAGAGAAACAAATTATAATCTAACACGTTTAACTTGGTATAATTATCAAACACTATTGTTCCGCTCATTTTCTTATCGAATCCACTATTAAATCCATAGAAGGGAGTTCACAGATTCTTCCCGCCTTCCCATCTCCCTACTTTCTTGGCGATCGCTTATGGATTTTTGCCTTTCTTTCCTCAAGATTTAGGGTTGGGAAAATGCTGGCTCCTCAGCTGCTCCTGAATTTTAATATGATCGGCCTTCTCACACCCTTCTCCCTGTTCCTTGCTTCCGACGTGTCTTTATCACTGTCCTCTTCTTCAAAACCGAGGATAGTTCAACTACATTGTCAACTTTTCTAAGCTAGGTTCGCCTTACTGGCTCTTAAGGAGGGGCTTGGGGTTGGGATTGTGATTTATGATAACCACATCTATCTAAACAACTATAGATATCGATTTTTTTTTTTTGGGTTGGGGAGCTAGATGCCAAGGTGGGTCTCTCCATCCATGTTTACATTTGATTTCACATGAATTTTTTTTTTTAACGACATTTTTCTCGTTATAGTAGAGTAGTCGGTGTTTATCGTTGTAATGGTTGCAGGCTTGTGGTTTACATGATTTAGTTCGAAAAAAGCTGCTTTCATTTTTGAAGTTGTATTTATCATGGAAGAAGTTATTCTGTAAGGATTCCATTTAAAGGAAGAATTGTATTGATGGATTTTGAATAATAACATGATAGAGATAATCGAGGAAGAAGTGTGACATGACAGTGATCAAATGAAAAAAAAAAAGGTAAATTTATTGGTAAGGGAATCATAAGGAGAAGTAACTCAGAGAAATGGAAATAGATTGCATTGGTAATGAGATATTAATGAGATATTTCTTATGGAGCATATTCAATTGGGATTTAATTTTTTATAGTACTTGATTTGATTTTTATTTCTCTTTGTTTTTCACTGTCATTGAGTATGTTTTTTGAATAAGATTCATCATATGAATGTAGTCTTTATTGGATTTCAGGTCTGATCGGCCTTCTCATGCCCTTTTCCTCCCTGTTCCTCACTTTTGGTGCATCTTTCTTGTCGTCTTCTTCTTCAAAACCAAGGAGAGCTCAACTGCATTGTTGGTTTTTCTACGCTAGGCTTGCTCTGCTAGCTCTTATTGAGGTGCATAGCGCTGGGATTGTGATTTATGATAGATGCATCTATCTGAGTAGCTATAGATATAGATCTTTTTTAGAGCTATGGGAGCTAGATGATAAGGTGGGTCTCTCTATCTATGTCTGCATTTGATTTCACATGGCTTTTTCTTATTAACGATATGTTTCTTGTTATAATAGATTCTTTGGGGCTTGTCATTGTAATGGTTACAAGCTTGTGGTTTACCTTTTTAGTTTGAAATATTTGCTTTCATTTTTTGTTGTCGAGTATTATAGAAGTAATTATTCTGTAAGGATTTGATTTAGGGGAAGAGCCGTGTTGATGGATTTAGAATAATAACTTGATGGAGATGATTGGAAATGAGGTGTGGCATGACAATGATCAAATGAGAAAAAAATAAATTTATTAGTAAGAGAGTAGTAAGAAGAAGTAAATGAGAGATATGGAAATAATCACATTGATAATGAGTCCTTTCTTATGGAGTATACTAAATTGGGATTTTTTTTTTTAATACTTGATTGGATTTTTGTTTCTCACTATTTTTCACAACCATTCACAACCATTCAAATGGTTGTAAGAAGAAGATGATGCATTTTGATTTCTACGTTATATTTTTTGAATGAGAACTGTCATATGAAGTAGTTTTTATTGGAATTTTTTTTTTTTGTGGTTCACTATTTTATTTTATTTTATTTTATTTTTTGTGAGTTGGGGTAGGGTTTTGAGGAGAAGGGTGCTTCAATGGCAATTCCCAGGTTGCAATCAAGTATTTTTTTTTTCGTCTGAATTATAGAATCCAGTGGAAGTGTAACTAGGTAAATTTTCTGGAAGAGAAGTTGATTGTTAGAGATTTAGAAGGTGAATTTTTGGTGAGGGAATCTGATACCAGAGTTAACCAAAAATTTGATAGGCAAATAAATTTTAATCTAAGGAGTCAGACTCAACGTAATTATCGAACACTATCATTCCACTTATTTTCTTATTGAATCCATTATAGTATCAACGATAAGGACGGGACAAAACCTTCCAGCCTTTCCGTCTCCCTACTTTCATGATAATCACTCCTGGATTTCAATCTCTCTTTTTCTCAAGATTTAGGAAGAAGCCTAGGGTTGGGATTGTAATTTATGATAATTGTATCTATCTGAGCAGCTATAGAGATTGGTATTTTTTTTAGGTTGGGGAGCTACATGCCAAAAGGGGGGTCTCTCTATCCATGTTTGCATTTGATTTCACATGGATTTCTTTTTAACGAGATATTTCTCGTTACAATAGATTAGTTGGGGTTTGTCATTCTAATAGTTGTGCTCTTGTGGTTTACCGATTTTAGTTCGAAACAATTGCTTCCATTTTTGAAGTTGTTGTTTATTATGAAAGTAGTTATTCTGTAAGGGTTTAATTTAGCGGAAGTTGTTTTGATAGATTTGGAACAATACCGTATTGTAGAATGTAGATGATTGGGGAATAGATGCGACATGCTAGAGATCAAATGAGAAAATTGAGAATTTATAGGTTAAGGAATCTTAAGAGGAAGTTAACTAAGAGGGATGGAAATATATCACATTGGTAATGAGATCTTTTTGTGGAGTATACTGAATTGAAATTTATTTTCTTGCTATACTTGATTGAATTTTTATTTCTCATTGGTTTTCAGTGCAATTGAAATGGTAGTAAAAAGTAGGGAATGCATTTTTGTTTCTACATTATATTTTTTTGAATAAAATCCATCATATGAAGTAATTTTTATTGGAATTTTGTTTTATTTATTTAATTTTTGTGAATCGGTGTTTTTTATTTTTTTATGTTTTTTGTTTGGGCGGGGGTGGGGGTTTAAGGGGACATGTGCTTCAACAATATTTCTCAGGTTGCAATCAAGTGTTTTTTTTTCATTCAAAATTAAAGAATCTAATGGACATATCACTAGAATATTTTTGTGTAAGAGGAGTGAAATGCTAGGGATTTGGATTATGATTTTTTGGGTGAGGGAATCTGATACTAAAGTTAAACAAAATTCTAATAGAGAAACAAATTATAATCTAACGGGTTAGACTCAGCGAAAGTATCAAACATTATTATTCCACCTATTTTCTTGTCAGATTCATTATAAAATCAACTACTTAGAGGGCACATAACCATCGAGCCTTTTTGTGTCCATACTTCCATGGCAATTGCTCATGGATTCCCGCCTCTCTTTCCACTAGATTTGGGGTTGGGAAAATGCAGGCTCCTTAGCTGCTGTATATTTCTCACTTCCGATACGTCTTTCTAGTCATCATCTTCTTCAAAACTCAGGAAAGTTCAACTGCGTTGTCAGCGTTTCTATGATAGGCTCTCGCTGCAGGCTTTTAGAGAGGGGCTTGGGGTTGGGATTGCAATTTATGATAACTGCATCTATTTTAGTAGCTATAGGTACTGATCTTTTTTTGAGGTTGGGGAGTTAGATACCAAGGTGGGTCTCTCTATTTATGTTTGGGTTTGATTTCACATGGTTTTTTTTTTTTCTTAACAAGATATTTCTTGTTACAATAGTTTAGTTGAGGTTTGTCGTTGTAATGGTTACAGGCCTGTGGTTTACTTGTTTTAGTTTGAAACAACTGATATTCTGTTTTGAAGTAGTTGTTTATTATGGAAGAAGTTATTTTGTAAGGATTCAATTTAGGGAAAGAGCTGTTTCAATTGATCTGGAAAAAAAATAAAATGGTGTTAATAATTAGGGAAGAGGTGCAGAATGATAGTGATCAAAACAGAAAAGCTAAATTTACTGGTAAGGGAATCATAAGGAGAAATGAGTGAGGGAGATGGAAATAAATCACATTGATAATGAGATCTTTCTTATGGAGTGCATTGCATTGGGATTTAATTTTTTGTAGTACTTGATTGAATTTTTGTTTCTCATTGTTTTTCAGTGTCATTGAAATGATTGTAAAAAGAATGTGATGCATTTTGGTTTATAATTTATATTTTTTGAATAAGATCCATCATAAAGAGTGGTCTTAAATGGAATTTCATTTTATTTATGTAATTTTTGTGAATAAATGTTATTTATTTATTATTTATTTGTTTTTGTGTTTTTTTTTTGGACGGGGAGGGGGGGGGGAATTTTGCTTTAACGACATTTCTCAAATTGCAAATAAGTGTTTTTTTTTCGGTCAAAAGTGTAGAACCCAATGGAAGTATGACTAGTTAAAATTTATATAAGAGGAGTGAAATGTTAAGAATTTAGTAAGTGAATTTTTTGACCAGGGAACTTGATACCATAGTCAATCAAAAATCTGATAGAAAAACAATTTATAATATAACAGGTCGGACTCGGCATAATTATCAAACACTATTATTCCATCTATTTTCTTATCAAATTCATTATAAAATCAGCGACAGGGAGGCCACAAAACCTTCCTGTCTCCCTACTTCCATGGCGTTCACTTCTGGATTCCCACATCTCTTTCCTCAATATTTACGGTTGGGAAAATGCAAGTTGCTCAGCTGCTATCGGATTTCAATATAATCGGCCTTCTCATGTCATTCTCCTTGTTGTTCCTCACTATCGACACGTCATTCTCGTAGTCTTTTTTCTTCAAAACCTGGGAGAGTTCAACTACTTTGTCAGCATTTCTACGTCGGGATCGCCTTGTTTGCTCTTACGGAGGGGTCTAGGGTTGGGATTGCAATTTATGATAACTACATCTAATTGAAGAGCTATAGATTTTGATCTTTTTTTTAAGTTGGGGAGCTAGATGCCAAGGTGGGTCTTTCTATCCATGTTTCCATTTGATTTCACATGACATTTTTTTTACGAGATATTTCTCGATATAGCTATATGCCAAGGTGGGGGTGGGGTTTTTGAGGGGTGGGGTGCTTCAACGACATTTCCAGTTTGCAATCAACTATTTTTTTTTTCAATCAAAACCGTAGAATCCAATTAAAGTATGATTATGTAAATTTTCTAGAAGAGAAGCGAAATGTTAGGGATTTAGAAGGTAATTTTTTTTAGTAAGAGAATATGATACTAAAATTAACCAAAAATCAGATAGAGAAGTAAATTATAATCTGATGAATCAGACTCGTCGTAATTATCAAACATTATCCTTTCATCGATTTTCTTATTGGATCCATTTTACAATCCACTACAGGGAGAGCACTGAACCTTCACGTCTTCCTTTCTATAGGAAAAGAGTAGTTTTGATGGATTTGGAAAAGTACATGGTGGTGATAATTAGGGAAGAGGTGCGAAATGACATGGATCAAAACAAAAAAGCTAAATTTATTGGTAAGGGAATCATAATGAGAAATGATTGAAAGAGACGAAAATAAATCACATCGATAATGAGTTCTTTCTTATGTAGTATGTTGAATTAGATCTTTTTTTTGTAGTAATTGATTGAACTTTTGTTTATCATTGTTTTTCACTGTCATTGAAATGATTGTAAAAAGAAGGTAATCCATTTTGGTTTATATGTTATATTTTTTGAATAAGATTCATCATAAGTAGTATTTATTGAAATTTCATTTAATTAATTTTTTTTTAAATAAAAGTTTTTATTTATTATTATTTTGTTTTTTTTGTATTTGGGTGGTGGTGGGGTGGGGGTTTTGAAGGGGGGAGGTGAGTGTTTTAAAGACATTTCCCATATTGCAATAAAGTGTCTTTTTTTTAATTTATTTATTTATTTTGGTCAAAATCATAGAACCCAATGGAAGCATTGCTAGGTAAATTTTATGCAACAGGAGTGAAATGGTAAGAATTTGGTGAGTGAATTTTTTTATTGAGGAAATCTGATACCATAATTAATAAAAAATCTAATATAGAAACAATTTATAAAATAACGGGTTGGACTTGGCGTAATTACCAAACATTATCATTTCATCTGTTTTCTTATCAACTCCATTATAAAATCAACGATTTATGGAAAGAGTTGCTTTGATGGATTTGAAAAAATAATATGGTGATGATAATTAGAGAAGAGGTGCGGCATGACAAGGATCAAAACAGAAAAGCTAAATTTATTGGTAGGAGAATCATAAGGAGAAATGAGTGAGAGAGACAACAATAAATCACATCGATAATGAGTTCCTTCTTATGTAGTATGTTGAATTGGAATTTATTTATTTTTTAATTATTGATTGAATTTTTGTTTCTTATTGTTTTTCACTGTCATTAAAATGATTGTAAAAAGAAGATGATACATTTTTGTTTGTATGTTATATTTTTTGAATAAAATTTATCATAAGTAGTATTTACTGGAATTTCATTGGAATTTCATTGTTTTTTACTGTCATTGAAATGATTGTAAAAAGAATGTGATGCATTTTGATTTATATGTTATATTTTTTTAATAAGATCCATCATAAGTAGTCTTTATTGGATTTTCATTATTTTTCACTGCCATTGAAATAATTGTAAAAAGAATGTGATGCATTTTGGTTTATATGTTATATTTTTTTAATAAGATCCATCATAAGTAGTCTTTATTGAAATTTCATTGGAATTTCATTGTTTTCACTGTCATTGAAATGATTATAAAAAGAAATGTGATGCATTTTGATTTCTATGTTATATTTTTTGAATAAGATCCATCATAAGTAGTATTTATTAAAATGATTGTAAAATGAAGATGATGCATTTTGATTTCTACATTATTTTTTTGAATTAATATCATCATATGAAGTATTCTTTATTGGAATTTCATTTAATTTATTTGATTTTTATTAATCAATGTTTTCATTAACTTTTTATTTTGTGTTTGGGTCTGGGTTTTGAGATGAGGGATGCTTCAACTACATTTTCTTAGTTTCAATCAAGTATTTTTTTTTTTTTATTATTATCAAAGCTATAGAATCTAAGGGAAGTATGATTGCGTAAATTTTTCTAGAGGAGGAATGAAATGTTAGAGATTTAAATAGTGAATTTTTTGTGAGAAAATTTGATACTATAATTAACCAAAAAAATTACAAAGAAATAAATTATAATCTAACGAGGCATACTCGTCGTAATTATCGAACACTATCGTTTCACCATTTTTCTTATTGAATTCATTATAAAATTCACAACAAAGAGGTCAATGAACCTTACCGTCTTCCTCTCTCTACTTCCCTGACAAATCGTTTCTGGATACCCGCCTCTCTTTCCTAAAGATTTTAGGCTGTGAAAATACAACCTCCTCAGCTCCTCCCGGATTTCAGTCTAGTTGGCATTCTCACACCCTTCTAGAATTTTATTTTTGCATACACTATTTTTTTTTGCATATTTGATTTTTTTTTTTTTTAAACAAATCCATTTTCTTTTAAAACCCCTTTTAATTCCTAAAGTTGGTTTGCATATTTCTAAAAACTTATGACATACCAAATATATTTTATTTTAAATAAAATCACGAGCAAAAAAAAAAACAAAAAAAAAAAAACCAAACTTGATCCCATACTGCCCCTAAAAATCTGATTTTTATTTTCCCAACACATTCGATCATTCTGCCGACTACATGTCCATGTTCTTACACTCCTATAACAACATAAAACCAAACTAACTCCCATACGCGAAGCATCAGAGCACTCATCTGCAAAATAAGCCCATACGATTCAATTCAAACATCATCTTTTTCAGCATTTTCAGGCGAATCCAATCAAAACCATTCCCCCACTCCAACCGAGAACGCCATGGGGATGAAGCTCTCAACGCCAGTCTCTTCCAAGCCCAAGAACAGCAGCCTCGTTAATGGATACCATAAACTACTGCATTATGTCGCCAACTCCTTCTTCCTCCGAAACCTCGTTTCANATGGCGAAGAGTGGAAGGCAGTAAGTCGGGCTACAGAATTGCTTCGTGAGATCGAGTTGAAGCAGTCGACATTGACTATGGACATTATTTTGATCAGAGGGGAGGCCATTGATAGGATTGATAATGCACTGAATGGATGGTCTCCTTCAAAATCCAGGAGGCTGCCTATCTTTGAGAAGATATCCACATACAGAGATCAGATAGCTTGTTAGGACCAATCCTTTCTTTGATTGGTTTTTGTTTGATGAGGAGGTTTTCAATTACTTGGTTAACGCTGTATAATATGTATAGCTTTGTTGGGGCATTTAATAGTTTTATACCTACAGAATTAGGGATGGTTTGTATGTCATGAAAAGCCATCAAATTCCAAGTTGCGGTGTCTTCATATAATTGCTAAAATGTGAAGTTGTTACTGTTTCCAGTACCATCCTAAACTTAAGGGTGAATTGCAGAAAACTCACTTGTAGATGATAAAAGATTCATCCAACCGGATCATATTGATCAAGATGACAAAAAATGCTATAATTTTTCAAGCAACAAAATGAAGCAGCATTATGAGCCATATTGTGATAAAGTTGGTCAAGAAAACAAACAATTACAAGAATCAATAGATCCTAATGTTTTGTGAAGAAGAAACAACCAGTTGCATTCCCAACTATATACATACATGCGGAGGAATCCCCAAACACAAAGGAAATCCCTCCCAGAACTATTTTGGGAAAGGGAAATTTACATACATGTCACACAATTCATTTGTATTTACATATCTAACACCTAAAATTTGATATTTACATCTATAACACTTTGTTGTCATGAATCAATAACGAAAAGGTGTACGCACTTTTAAAAGGCTTGTAATAGTGATATTTTTTATGTAATATTAAAGATTAAAGTGTTATGTACGTAAATATGAAAGTTTAAGGTGTTAAGGTATGTAAATACATTAGAATTGTGTGGTATGTATGTAAATGTCCCTTTCGNAATGTACTCATAATACACATGCTCTTGTCTTGATATCCACCACAAGATCACCGAAAAAGATAGTAGATTTTGATACATCTCGACATGTCAGGTAATGCTAGTGAGTTCTCTTCTTATACTCATCTAGCAGTTCCAGAGAACATTCAAACCGTTGATAGTACAACACAACCAATGGTTGGTAAGGGTATAATAAAGTGTACCGATTATATACTTTGTCCAATATTTTGCATGATCCTTCCTTTTAAGTAAACCNTTTTTTAGTTAATTTATTTATTTGTTTTTTTTTTTGTCAAAATTATAGAACCAATGGAAGCATGGCGAGGCAGATTTTATGTAACATGAGTGAAATGCTAAGAATTTGGTAAGTAATTTTTTTAATGAGGACATTTGATACCATAGTAAATAAAAAATTTGATATAGAAACAATTTATAATTTAACGTGTTGGACTTGGCGTAATTACCAAACACTATCATTTCATCTATTTTCTTATCAAATCCATTATAAAAGCACCGATTTAGGGAAAGAGTTGTTTTTATGGATTTGGAAAAATAATATGGTGATGATAATTAGGGAAGAGGTGCGACATGACAAGGATCAAAACATAAAAACTAGATTTATTGGTAGGAGAATCATAAGGAGAAATGAGTGAGAGAGACAACAATAAATCACATCGATAATGAGTTCCTTCTTATGTAGTATGTTGAATTGAAATTTATTTATTTATTAATTATTGACTGAATTTTTGTTTATCATTGTTTTTCACTGTCATTAAAATGATTGTAAAAAGAAGATGATACATTTTGGTTTGTATGTTATATTTTTTGAATAAGATTTATCATAAGTTGTCTTTATTGAAATTTCATTGGAATTTTATTGTTTTTAACTATCATTGAAATGATTGTAAAAAGAATGTGATGCATTTTAGTTTATATATTATATTTTTTTAATAAGATCCATCATAAGTAGTTTTTATTGGATTTTCATTGTTTTTCACTGTCATTGAAATGATTGCAAAAAAAATGTGATGCATTTTGATTTATATGTTATATTTTTTGAATAAGATCCATCATAAGTAGTACTTATTGAAATTTCATTGAAATTTCATTATTTTTCATTGTCATTGAAATGATTGTAAAAAAAAAAGTGATGCATTTTTGTTTCTATGTTATATTTTTTGAATAAGATCCATTATAAGTAGTATTCATTAAAATGATTGTAAAATGAAGATGATGCATTTTGATTTCTATATTATTTTTTTGAATTAAAATTATCATATGAAGTATTCTTTATTGGAATTTCATTTAATTTATTTGATTTTTATTAATCAATGTTTTCATTAACTTTTTATTTTTTGTGTTTGGGTGTGGGTTTTGAAAGGAAGGATACTTCAACTACATTTTCTCAGTTTCAATCAAGTTTTTTTTTTTATTTTTTATATCAAAGCTCTGGAATCCAATGGAAGTATGATTACGTAAATTTTTCTAGAAGAGAAATGAAATGTTAGAGATTCAAATGGTGAATTTTTTTTGTGAGAAAATTTTATACTAGAATTAATAAAAAAAATTACAAAGAAATAAATTATAATCTAACTAGCTAGACTCATCGTAATTATCGAACACTACCGTTTCACCATTTTTCTTGTTGGATCCATTATAAAATTCACAACAGAGACGTCAATGAACCTTACCATCTTCGTCTCTCTACTTCCCTGACAAATCTCTTATGGATTCCCGTCTCTCTTTACTCAAGATTTTAGGCTGGGAAAATACAACCTCCTCAGCTCTTCCCGGATTTAAGTCTAGTTGGCCTTCTCACACCTTTCTAGACTTGTATTTTTGCATAAACTATTTTTTTTTTTTTGCATATTTGAATTTTTTTTGTTTAAAAAACAAATCCATTTTCTTTTTTAGGGACCCTTTGAATACCTAAAAGTTGGTTTGCATATTTCTAAAAACAACTAATCCTATTATAACATACCAAATATGTTTTATTTTAAATAAAATCACGAGCAAAAAAAAAAAAAACCAAACTTGATCCCATACTGCCCCTAAAAATCAGTTTTTTATTTTCCCAACACATTCGATCATTCTACCGACTACATGTCCATGTTCTTACACTCCTATAACAACATAAAACCAAACTAACTTCCATACACGAAGCATCAGCGCACTCATCTGCAAAATCAGCCCATACGATTCAATTCTAACATCATCTTTTTCAGCATTTTCAGGCGAATCCAATCAAAACCATTCCCCCACTCCAACCGAGAACGCCATGGGGATGAAGCTCTCAACGCCAGTCTCTTCCAAGCCCAAGAACAGCAGCCTCGTTAATGGATATCATAAACTACTGCATTATGTCGCCAACTCCTTCTTCCTCCGAAACCTCGTTTCCAAAAGCCGGCGGCGAATGCTTGTTGCCGGCTATGATCTGGACATGTCGTACATCACGGATCGTCTGCTGGCAATGTCATATCCGGGCGAGCGTGTGCGGGCGCTGTACAGGAACCCTATCTGGCAGGTCAGGGATGTGCTGGATACGAGGCATCCGGATCGATACAAGGTATTTTTTACACTCAGGGGCTGTTTGGTAACGAATTTAGCTGCTTTTGTTAATCATGTAAATCTGATTCTTACTGAATCCTGCCAACAATAAAGGTTTAATGAATCCCCTCCCTTTCTCCTTTCTTCCAATGATATCTTTGTCATTTCGGTGGGTATAAGTGACATCTCTTGGAGCTTCATTGTAGTCTTAAAATAGAGTTTTCTTTAACCTTAGCGCTACGAGGTCTTTGTGAATGACGCAATTCACGAATTGCTAATCGGAGATTTCTAGACGTGTTGGGTTGACTATCTTCACACAAACTAGACTTAGGGCTCTAATGGCTTGGGATATCAGATCTATGATATCCTGACCAGACTACCTCTACTTTTTTAATGATTCTTCTCCTTCTAGGCAAAACTAAGAAGAAAAAAAAAACCAAATTTATAGAATCTAGGATTTAAAGTGTCTTTTTTGCACACCGGCAAAATTTAAGTTAATTCTCAATTAACTCTGTTACATATATACCCAATTCTTATGTAATTCCATGTCTGACACTTAAAATTTGCTTTTTTACATCTATATTATTTTATATCAATTAGAAAAACACAACCTTTTTTAACTTTCAGAAAGTAAGAATTACCTTTTAATCCATAGGAATCGCAGTATATATATAAAAATGGATGTTTAGATATTGTTAGATGTAGATAGGCATGCATGTGAATCTTCCTCAATTGATTCAATAACAGGTTGTAGTCAGCAGTAGTTTTTAAAGCTTCAACAACTTCCAGGAAAGGAGCAAGCTTTTGTTACTATTTATATATGCTTGGCATATTATTTTTCACAACATTTTAACTTATTTTACATTATTAACCTCCTTACAAATTAATTTTCTCAAGGTTTACAATCTATGCATCGAAGAGAACTACGATCCCACGCATTTTCACGGGCGAGTGGAGATCTATCCATTCGATGACAACCATGTTCCGCCATTGTCAATGGTCAAGCTCTTATGTGAAAGTATATATTCATGGCTCTCAAGTGATCCAGAGAATATTGCTGTCATCCATTGTATGGTATGATATATTTGACATAAGATGATTTGTAGGCTAGACACCAAAATTTCACCTTTTTTTTTCCATTAATCCTTTTGGTATGATTTGNAAGCTTTCACATTTACATGCATGGCACACTGGTGCTTTAAATTTATGCATGAAAATGTGTTTTTGATTTTAAGAAAATTGTAATAGTGTTATTTCTTATATGATGTTAAAGATTTGACTGTTATGTATGTAAATATGGCAATTTATGTTTCAAAAGTGTAAATACATTAAAAAACTGTGTGCTATGTTTACAAATGCCCCCATACACTAAAAAAAATTTTCTGTGCGGACTCTTGACGTAGTTCTACATGCGCCGAAAGTTATTTCTGAGTTATTTTTAGGTTATTTCTGGATTTTTTTCAATAATTCTTAAATAACCCAGAAATAACCAAAAAAATAAAGACCACGGGTTAATTTTGGGTTATTTCATGATTATTGAAAATAACCCAGAAATAACATGAAAATAACTCAGGAATAACCTACGCCGCACGTAAAGTTACGTTAGGAGTCCGGACAGAAAATGCGCTCCATACACTCCATGCTATCACAAAGCCAAATGATTCAGAAATGACTACTCCTACACTTAAACCTTACAATTTTACCTTTTTCTTAATTATTTATGTTAAAACATGAAAGTTTAAGGGTGGGATATGTAAATAAATAAATAGTACGTGATACATATGCAAACTTCCCAAAATATTTCTCTTATTTGACCTTCCTATTCTTCTTAGCAGATTGCAGGGCAACTGTATCGTCCGTCCATAGAAGTGGCGAAAGGGTGTTGCAGAGAAGTGAAAGAAGGAGATCGTAGGAGCAACAGCCCACGGTATTACCTCTCCTATGTCGATGATGGTGGGAGTGATTTAGATAAAATAGAAGTTGTTTCTCCTCGCGTTGTGGTTCAGATGGATACGGAGAGATCGGCGCTGTACCAGAAGACATGCCTTGATTACTGCTTTGAAAGCCCATTGCAGGTTTGTTTCGATTTCGAGCTAAGTTGGAGTCAATTTAGATGAAAAATTTTGGCTTGTAGCTCAGTTTAGTTGTTTCGATCCGATCTTGATCCAAAGATAAAGTTTTGAATCAATTTTCGAGCGATTAATGATCTTTGAGCTAAGCGTGTTAAATTTGTAGTTCTAACATCATTGGGGATGTTAACGGTTTGATTTCGAGCAGAGTTGGGGCCGACGGGCTTGAAATCGGCTCGAAAAGAGTTTGATCCAAAATTTGGGCTCGTAGTGCAT
>JXCR01147044.1:11193-22068 GCA_002079205.1 Phalaenopsis hybrid cultivar | reverse complement strand
ATGAAACTGTAATTTTCTCCTTCACTGAGGGTTTTTTTGCCATTTTTCTTCAGGTGGCCGGAGATTTGCGAGTTGTTTTCTACGAAAAGCTGATCGGCAGTCGCCTCTTTTATGTGTGCTTTAACATGGCTTTCATTAAAGGCAGCATGATGCAGGTATGCTTAAATAACATAAAATCACAAAAAAATTTGAACATTTACATCCATACCACTCAATCACTACTTATTTACATATCTAAACCCTAAACATCAATTTCTTACATGTATGCCATCTCATCTAATGCTTGGGAAGCTGCATTCCACTTGTCAAAGTATGAATGATTTGGATGGTATAAATGTAAAAAAGTAAAGCTCAAAATTGAAATTACATTCCTTTTCATACTTCTTGCACTTATCTTTTCTTCCTCAACCCAATGATTTATACTATTTGCAGTTTTCGGTTCGGGATCTGGACAAAGTTGGGCACAAGGGTAAATTCATATGCGGCCAATCCTTCAGTTTGGAGCTCTTCTTTGGTCCAGCAAATGCACTGTAAAAGTAAACAATGGATAAATTCACATCTTTTTCCCAATCAATTCATATAATTTCTTTTTCCCACTTCATTAACCTTCCTTCTGCAAAGTTTTTGTTAGCATCGGAAGCCGAGTGCAATTTTTTATTTTTTTGAAAGAAATTTATTTTTCAGGATTCGACAGAATTAGTTATTTGGTGTAATCATTAATATGTATTTTTTTGTTTCATTATCAATCTTTTCGTTAGAAAAAAATACTCCAAAGACTATTATACGAGCCTCCAACCACCCTCATTTGTCTAACTCACTACAGACAAACTTGCCAAATGAAGATTTAAATCCGTGATCTGAGAGGACTTATGATCTTCAAAGAACTACTCTACCAACAGACCGCGACTAGCAACACAAGTGGATTGATCTGTCCTTCGTATACACATCAAAACATTAAAGTGTACGTTATGTTGTGTCATTACTGTTTGTTTGGGGGTATGAATACGATTATATATTTACATGTCTAACATTTAAACTCTATTTTATTTTTAGTGTTTATACCATTCAAATCTTTTATATCACATAAAAATGTAATATTTTAATTTTGTAGAAAGTGAGACCTTTTCACACAAGATGATATTTATGTAAAAATTGATATTTACGTGTTAGATATTTAAATACAAATTTTTTTGCAAGAAATATCTATAATTTATTCTTATATAATAAAGCACAAATATAAAACTAAGTAGCTCATGACTTTAATGCTTCATAATTAAAGTTGATCAAGTGATATAAATTATGATATTATGTAAACATTATAAATAAAAATAAAATAAAATATTTAAAATTATATTTTTTTTTCTTTAATAATTTTATTCTAGTTAAAAAAAAAGATATTTACGTACAATACACTAAAAATTACAAATTGTAAAACAAAGATATCGAAAATGATAATTTGTAAATACCAATTTTTCTTGATGCTATATTGTAATTATACCATTGATAAGACTAAGAACATTCATAGGTTATTCATAGGTTATTGGAGAGATATTTGAGTACTTTAGAAGTATGTAGAGTTGTGAACATATTAGATTATTCGGAGGGTACATATAATTTATATGCATCTAAGTTACAGAAATAATTAATAGGAGTATAATTTAAATGTAATTTATATGTATCCTCTTAATAAATTAATATGCAGCCAATTGACTGCAGAAATAATAATCCTCCATATTCTTATACCCGAAGCTAGCCTTTGCCCTGAAACTCTCTATCGTCTCCGTTGTTTCCCCGATCTTGATTCTTGCTGCAATGTCGGCGGCGAAGCCGCAGCGATCCCGTGCAGAGGTCGAGGACATCATCCTCCGCAAGATCTTCCTCATCTCCCTGTCCGGAGCCACCCCNATTTTATTTTTTGTGTTTATATAATTCAAATCTTTTATATCACATAAAAATGGAATATTTTAATTTTTAGAAAGTGAAACCTTTCCACACAAGATGACATTTATGTAAAAATTGATATTTACGTGTTAGCTATTTAAATACAATTTTTTTGCAAGAAATACCTATAATTTATTCTTAATTTAATGTTGAATTCATTTATTCTTATATAATAAAGCACAAATATAAAACTAAGTAGCTCATGACTTTAGTGCTTCATAATTAAAGTTGATCAAGTGATATAAATTATCATATTATGTAAACAATATAAATATAAATAAAATAAAATATTTAATATTATAAATTTTTTTATTTTCCTTTAATAATTTTATTCTAGTTAAAAAAATGATATTTACGTACAATGCATTAAAAATTATAAATTGTAAAATAAAGATGACATAAATAATAATATTGTAAATAATAATTTTTCTTGATGCTATGTTGTAATTATACCATTGATAAGACTAAGAACATTAGTCTATTGGAGAAATATTTGCGTATTTTAGATATATATATAAAATTATGTATATATTAGATTATTCGGATGATACATATTACAGAAATAATTACAAAGAGTATAATATATATGTCTTCTTAATAATTTAATATGCAGCCAAATAATAATCTTCTATATTCTTATACCCGAAGCTAGCCAAAGTTCANAATCCTTCAGTTTGGAGCTCTTCTTCGGTCCAGCAAATGCACTCTAAAAGTAAACAATGGATAAATTCACATCTTTTTCCCAAGCAATTCTTATAATTGCTTTTTCCCACTTCATTAACCTTCCTTCTGCAAAAGTTTTTGTTAGCATCCGAAGCTGAGTGCAAATATATATTTTTTTAATTTTTTAGAATTTTATTTTTTTAAAAGAAATTTATTTTTTCAGGATTCGACAGAATGAGTTTTTTGGTGTAGGTAACAATGGTGTAATCATTAATATGTATTTTTTTTCATTATCAACCCTTTTCGTTTAGAAAAATACTCCGAAGGCTATTATACGAGCCTCCAACCACCCTTATTTGTCTAACTATTCGAGAACCGCACCCACTACAGACAAACTTGCCAAAGGAAGATTTGAATCCGTGATCTGAAGGGATTTATGATCTTCAAACAACTGCTCTACCAACAGACCACGACTAACAACATAACTGGATTGATTTGTCCTTTGTATACACGTCAAAATATTAAAGTGTACGTTAAGTTGTGTCATTACTGATTGTTTGGGGGTATGAATATTATTATGTATTTACATGTCTATCATTTAAATTCTATTTTATTCTTTGTGTTTATATAATTCAAATCTTTTATATCACATAAAAATGGAATATTTTAATTTTTAGAATGTGAAACCTTTTCACACAAGATGACATTTATGTAAAAATTGATATTTACGTGTTAGCTATTTAAATACAATTTTTTTGCAAGAAATACCTATAATTTATTCTTAATTTAATGTTGAATTCATTTATTCTTATATAATAAAGCACAAATATAAAACTAAGTAGCTCATGACTTTAATGCTTCATAATTAAAGTTGATCAAGTGATATAAATTATGATATCATATTATGTAAACAATATAAATATAAATAAAATATAATATTTAATATTATAATTTTTTTTATTTTCCTTTAATAATTTTATTCTAGTTAAAAAAAATGGTATTTACCTACAATGCATTAAAAATTACAAATTGTAAAATAAAGATGACATAAATGATAATCTTGTAAATAACAATTTTTCTTGATGCTATGTTGTAATTATACCATTGATAAGACTAAGAACATTAGACTATTGGAGAAATATTTGCGTACTTTAAATATATGTAGAGTTGAGTACATATTAGATTATTCATATTAGATTATTCGATTACATGCACTTAACTTACAGAAGTAATTAGAAGGAGTATCGTCTTAATAATTTAATATGCAGCCAATAATAATCCTCTATATTCTTATACCCGAAGCTAGCCAAAGTTCTCTAATAGGATTTGCCCTGAAACTCTCTATCGTCCCCGTTGTTTACCCGATCTCGATTCTCGCTGCAATGTCGGCGGCGAAGCCGCAGCGATCCCGTGCAGAGATCGAGGACATCATCCTCCGCAAGATCTTCATCATCTCTCTGTCCGGAGCCACCTACAACGACCCTAAGATCGCCTACCTCGGCATGACGGCGGCGGAGATCCTCAGCGAAGGACAGCCCCTCCTCCTTTCACGGGATTGCATGGAACGCGTGCTCATCGATCGGCTGTCCGGCGATTTCCCCTCCGTCGATCCTCCTTTCTCTTATCTTGTCGGCTGCTTTCGCCGCGCGTCAGAGGAGATCCGTAAGGTCGGGTCCATGAAGGATCCCTCCGTTCGATCAGAGATCGAGTTGGCTGNCGCGCGTCAGAGGAGATCCGTAAGGTCGGGTCCATGAAGGATCCCTCCGTTCGATCAGAGATCGAGTCGGCTANCGCGCGTCAGAGGAGATCCGTAAGGTCGGGTCCATGAAGGATCCCTCCGTTCGATCAGAGATCGAGTCGGCTGTCAAGCAAGCAAAGAGATTAGTTGTATCCTACTTCCGTATTCATATTGGAAACCCGGATATGTTCGCAGCCGGGAAGCCATCGGCAGCTGGGAAGACCGCTGCATCCCAACTGCTTGATTTGATATTTTCGGAGGTGGCTTCTCCTATGGATGGCGTCAATAGTTTGGGATCAGGGATCAGCTGTCCTCCGGGGTTTCTGGATGAGTTATTCGGTGAATGGGATTCTGAGAGCTTGGAGCCAGTCATGAACGAGGTGTATGAGATGCTAAGGGCGAGCGTGGAGGGAGTATCGGCGCTTGGTAACTTCCAGCAGCCATTGAGAGCCTTGCAGTTTCTTGTGAGGTATCCCAATTGTGCAAAGGCTCTCGTGAATCATCCGAATTGGATAACAAAAGCGCCATTTGACTTTATGGAAAATGGAAGGATTATGGAGTTAACGAGCATACTAGGGGGTTTCCTTCATGTCAGTGCATTGCCTGATTACAAAGATTTTAAAAGTACACCGGATGTTGGGTTAGTGATTATTTACCTGCTATGCTTACCGATTGCCATTTTCTTTTTGTAAGCTTGCAACTGTGAATGAGGTTCTTACAGTTCCAGTTTTTTGTTTCGGCAAAGTAATCAAACTATATGTTTAAAAACTTGTGGTTAAGCTACTCAGTTTTGCATCACGGGTGTCTTAGGGATCATACAATCGTTTCTACTATTTATTGATCTTTATATTAATTCACGCTCCCTTACCTTGTGGGTTTTTTAGCCATTCATGTCTTTATTTATGCCCTCATGTTTATCCATTCCATTTTCAAGTTAATATGAATTGAATTCAATCAATTACATTGGATGGAATATACTAATTTACTTTAGCTCGTGTATCTGTCATCTATCAAGCACAACGTTGCTAATTATAAAAATAGTTTTCACTCTGACTTTTGTGTAATTGCTTGGTGTTTCTCACCTTTACTTCGAACCATAATCTGACATTCATTTAGGTGAAGAAAACAACTTTCTACCTCATAAATTTTTAAAAAAATACCAAGAAAACAGTTTCCCAAGCAAAACTGTGGTTATTGTCTGAAAAGAGAAGCAGTCAAAAAACTGTCCCGAACAGACCCTCAATTCGACATGATGGATAAAAGGATTCATCTAGCCGACCCCACTTAGTGGGATATAGGCTTGCGGTTGTTTGTTGTTACTGTTTTGCTTTATAAGATAAATAGTTCATGCAAAACATTATAATTCTATAAAACTTCACTAAATCATTTTTTGATTTTGTGCACGCGAGGGTTTGTATTTTTGAAGAATCATTTCTTGCTCATTTGCTATTTAATTTTTCATAACCATATTGCCTAATTTTTGTTAAGTATACCAACTATATTTAAGGATTAGGTTAATTTCAAATTACTTCACACATAAATTTTCTGTGGACATTTGAATACTTGTTTGCAGGTTCCATTATCTTTTCGCATCACAATGAATCAATATTTATGCTTTATTTCATGCGTATCTTAACTAGTTGGTAAAATTTCTTATTTTGTTTGATAGTTTGAAAGTATTTTTTTCACTTGAATTATGTTTGTTCAATTGTGTCATGTAAATAGAAATGTACTTTAGAGCATTATCCAGATCTATTGATTAACTTTTAATCTTTGGAATAAAGTCTCTATTTGACTTGAGATCTTTATTTGTACTGACAGGCAGCAATGCTTCTCTGAATCATCAACTCGCCGGCCAGCTGATTTACTATCATCCTTTGCGACAATTAGAACTGTTATGAATATTCTTTATGACGGCCTAGGAGAAGTTTTCCTCACCCTTCTGAAAAATGTTGATTCACGAGATAAAGTTCTTGATTATATTGCTGCCATGATTATGAAAAATGCAGCTAGGTCTCGCATGCAGGTAACTCAACCAAGATATTATTGCCATTCAGATCCATTGGAGAAAGTTAGCAAAGATATTATTGTCGTTCAGATCCATTGGAGGAACTATATCATTCTTTCTAACCCAAACACTTCCTTTTTTAATTTCACATATTTTACTTTATCTTGACACAGGTTGACCCCTTGTTTTGTTCCAGTACTGGTTTATTTGTCAATCTTAGTGCAGTCATGCTTCGACTTTCTGAACCTTTTTTGGATGTAAATGCATCAAAGAGAAATAAAATTGATCCGAAATATGTATTCTTCAATAAACGTATAGATTTGAGGTATTCGTCTCGTGAATTTATACCATATTATATGTTCAGTTAATTTTTGTTATCCTTTTTAATAATTAGTATCAAACTTTACGCTAGACAACTGACAGCTATACATGCATCATCTGAAGAGGTTGTTTCATTTATGGAAAATCTCAAGAAGATGGAAGAGGAAGAAAGCGGGGAGAATCGTGTATTGCAATCCTATGAGGCGACAACCTCTGGCAATACTGGAAGCTATACCTCTCAAAGCACCAAAGTGACAAAGAGTTCCACTGGACAGGATAAATACTCATTTATTTGTGAGTGTTTCTTTATGACAGCAAGAGTTCTTAATTTGGGATTGATGAAAGCATTATCCGACTTCAAACATATTGTTCAGGTATTCTCTATTTATCACTCATCATTTCATTTTGATGCTATAATACTTTGAATTTATCTTGACTCATAAGAAATGTAGTAAACAAAAGCTACCCAAACTCAACCTTCTGGATTTCTTACATTTCATAGAAGTTTTTAAAAGCAGACATCAAGATTTTAAAAAAAAATAAGTATCCTTAATCCTTTTGATATTTTATTCTTTAATTGTTATTTATTTATCCAAAGAATTTGACAGCTGGATTGAGAGCTTATTTCAATATTTCTTGTACTATTTGTTAATAGTTTCATTAGAGGTTATACAAAAATATATGAGAAAAGGACTAAAATGATTCCTCAATTATTTGTTAGGAGGTCATTTTAATCCTAAACTATATGAAAGTCTAATTTAATCCTCAAACCATTAAAATAGGAGGCAAGATGGTCTTGCTCTTCAAATTAGTAGAAAGTGAACTTAAAGTTTATAGAAGATGCTAAAAATGAGGGTAGTTAGGTATTTATGTTTTAACATTTTTTAAAAGTTGTATAAAATGACATTTTTTTTTAAATTTTAAGATAATTATATGAAATTTATCAATATTAAATGTCAAAATTTATAAATCTAATATGTTCTAATTTCATGATCGAGCATCTAAAAATGAAGAGATATTTGTCATGTTATTGATAGATTATATCCTACAAGTTAAAAATTGTAGGATATTTTGTTAAAAATTTCAAGATGCTTTAATTTTGTCAAATATCCTATTTTTTAACACTATTTGTTAACTTAATTATTTGTTAGTTTTATTGTGGGACCAATTTGGCCTAGAGCCGGGGGCTAAATTTCACATTTAATATAATTAGGAACTAAAATGACCCATCACAAATAATCATGGGATGATTTTGGTTTTTTCCTTTGGTTGATCTTTTATAATTTTTTTTAGAATTTGGGATGTTGGAGCTTCTGTTGTAAGCCTGTAACGTCTTTTTACCTTATAAAATAATTGCAGGAGCTGGCAAGGTTTGAAGAGGATCTTGCTACATTTAGAGCAATGAGAGAACAGGGAGCTAGCCCACAACTTGAGAATGATATAAGTCGCTTGGAGAAAGCAGTTGAGATGTTATCGCAGGAAAAATTCTGTTATGAAGCCCAAATATTGCGGGTAAGTTGGATTTATAATATGTTTTCTTTAAGTATTTTCAGATCAATTCTTAATACATGTTGCAAAAATCATTGTTAATTCATTGACTTCAGCTTCTTATTATTCATCTTAAGCTTATTTATATAGTTTCTAGTCCTAGTTACTAGTAATGGTTTTGCTCATCTCCTTTTTAGTCTGGTATATCTTTGTTTTTATGTATGTTTTTGAGACAATGACCATAACTTATGTATTTGGCTCTTCATGAAATGGATAATATCTAGTGGGGAATTGTCAGTACATACACTTCAAAAAATGCTAATCTTCTGTGTTAAGACAAGCATATCGATAAACTAATTTTTATTTTGCAATTTTCTATTTTGTCGTTTTTTATTTTATTTTATTGTATGTTTATTTGTATAGCACATGCTTATGATGCTGTTGCCTTTAAGAACCAGGTGTGTTCTTTATTATTATGATTTCACTAGCTTGGATCACATCTTGTTTCGTTTGGCTTAATTGATTTGTTTGTCTTTTGTTTTCGTTTTATTTTCTAATGGATAAGTTTCATATGAACTTCATTTGTATTGATTTATTTCTGGTAACATCTCTAGTGTTGCATGATCCTGTACCATTTATTCAATCCTCTTTATTCCTGGTATTATCTCTAGTGTGTGTGTGTGCGGGCGCGTTTGTGTGAGTTAAAATGTTCACCGTCTACTTTTTTGTAAGATCTAATGATGAAATTTCCTTCTTCTTTTTTTTTTGGAAAGGGTGCATTTCTGCATAACTAAGAAGTGTATTTATAAGAATATTTGCATTTAAAAATAAAGATTATCATTTTCAAATTTTCTGTTTTTTAACTGAAACATGTTTCTAATGATTGTGCAGTGAGATTTTTGTATGGTTGTTTTATTTAATTTTCCAATATTTTCCTAAATCTATATGTCACTTTTGAACTTTATACACACATTTACTTTGGAGCTTCTCGTCAATTATCTGGTGGAGCACTATGCTTTACCTATTAGTTCTTTTTTTGAAGGATGGGGCTCTACTTCAGCAAGCACTATCTTTCAATAGGTTGGTCGTCATATGGTTGGTCAGTCTTGTTGGTGGCTTCAAAATGCCTCTGCCAAGAGAGTGCCCAATGGAATTTGCATGCATGCCAGAACATTTCATTGAAGATGCTATGGATTTGCTTGTCTTAACGTCCAAAATTCCAAGAGCCCTTGATGGATTTTTGCTGGTATGCTTTGGTTTCATTATAACGGCACAAAATTTTTATAAATGTCTGTTTTTTTTTAAACAATTGTGGCATTCTTCTTCCAGGATGACTTTTTAAATTTTATAATCATGTTCATGGCAAGTCCAACTTATGTAAAGAATCCATATCTGAGAGCAAAGATGGTTGAAGTGTTGAATTGTTGGATGCCACAAAGAAGGTATATCACTCTATCCTGAATTGATTGAGTGCAAAATTGCTGCTTTCTTTTATTGACTTTGTCTACCATGTTGAGCAGTACGTGAATATTTTTATTTTTTTCATCCAGTGGTGTATCTGCTACAGCTTCGCTTTTTGAAGGACACCCATTATCTCTTGATTATCTAGTACGGAATCTCTTGAATGTTTATGTAGATATTGAGTTTACTGGTTCTCATACGCAGGTAGTATTACACTCAATGTTGTTTTGTATGCTTTATATCTAGCATGTACTCAGTTATTCTTCCCAGCGTTTTACGCTATAAAAAATATACATACATGATACATGATACCCAATTCTCATGTATTTACATTTTCAATCCTAAACTTTTATATATGCATACGTAGCCTCTTGGTGCTTTTATTTTATGCATGAAAATGTGTATATCTCTTCTAAAAAGTAGTAATCATGCTATTTTGATGTGATATTAAAGATTTGAGTGCTATTTGTGTAAATATGAAAGTATACATGTGAAATATGTAAATACATAAGAATTTAGTGCTATGCATGTAAATGCCCCTTTTTTTAATGGTTTGATTGCAATCTTATGCAGTTCTTTGATAAATTTACAATTCGCCATAACATTGCTGAGCTTTTAGAGTATTTATGGAATGTCCCAAGCCATCGAAATGCTTGGATGAAGGTGAGTAGTCTTTACCGGTTCGCCGTCTGTATTTCATTATCTTGAGTTCTAATTGGTCCATTTTACGTGATGGAGCTCGTGCCAATTGTATTTGTTTATTGGCACAGATAGCTAAAGAAGAAGAGAAGGGTGTCTACTTGAATTTTTTGAACTTCCTTATCAATGATAGTATTTATCTTCTAGATGAGAGTTTAAACAAAATACTAGAACTTAAAGAAATAGAAGCAGAGATGTCCAATTCTGTTGAATGGGAAAGGAGACCAGCCCAAGAAAGGGAAGAGAGGATGCGTCAATTCCATTCTCGAGAAAATGTGAGTCATATGTTTAATTATTAAAGGTTTCTAAGCTTATTTTATAGAAATTTTGTTCGGGTAATTTTGTAACCGAGGCTACATTCTGATTGGCATTGCTGGCACTTCCAGATTGTTCGTTTTGACATGAAGCTGGCAAATGAAGATGTGGGTATGCTTGTATTCACATCCGAACAAATTCCATCTCCCTTTCTTCTTCCAGAAATGGTAATTTTTTCTTGGGGCATTTACATACATAGCACACAATTCTTATGCATTTACATTTATCACGCCTAAACTTT
>JXCR01147043.1:194310-206583 GCA_002079205.1 Phalaenopsis hybrid cultivar | reverse complement strand
ATAGATTGGAGATACTCCACAATTTATTATCCGAAAGCAAATGGGTTAGCTGAAGCCTTCAACAAAACACTTGTACAAATTTTGAGAAAAATACTCAATGAAAATAAACGAGACTGGCACAATAAACTGCTAGAAGCTCTGTGGGCCTACCGAACGACGTTCAGAACTCCCACTCAATGTACACCTTATATGCTCGTATAAGGGTCAGCGGCCATAATACCATTAGAAATACAGACGCCGTGTCTCAGAGTCGCTATTACAAACCAACTTACAACTGAAGAAAATGCAAAATTCAGACTTGAAGAACTTGAAAGTCTCGAAGGAAAACGTCTACAAGTACAACAACATCTAGAGCTATACCAAGCAAAGATGATACGAGCTCATGATAAACTGGTCTGCCCAAGGACATTTAAAATTTGTGACCTGGTCCTTGTTCTCGAAAGACCTATTCTTGCACGTCGCAAGATAGGTGGAAAATTTGAGCCAACTTGGGAAGGACCATTTGTCATTGAGAAGGTTTACGCCAGAGGAGCTTACCAACTCATCAATTCTTAAGGAGAAAGGCCTATGCTTCTAATAAATGGACGATATCTAAAGGCCTACTACGCAACATGATGACGCTTGCCGCTGTTAGTTTGCCGCATACATATGAAAGTTTTTGTGAACTTCAGATAGTTCTGGTGTTATTTATATGGCCTAAAAAGTCTATGACCAGATAAATTTTTTTTTATAATTAAAAATTTAATGAAAATTCTTATTATCACATATTACATCTGTTCTTTTTTACATATATATTAGCAAGATAAAATATATGTTAATTGAACTATGTTTTGTTCTGGTTCATAAAAAATTCAAACTCACTGATGTCTCCCTATTAATGTAAGAAGGAGATGTCAGGATTGCGGCTGATCTTTGCTTTCAAAGATGGTTTAAACCTTGCTTTAAACAAAGAAGATGTATCGCAAGGCGGGATAATCAACTTTGATATGAAATTTGACGATGTTAATATAGAGTATGAAAATCCACTAATGGATGCTGTCGAAGAACAAGAAAAAGAGGGATTGCCCTCATTACTTAAATTCAGTACCAAGATTCTGTCTTCCTCAAAAGGGAAAGAAATCATCGAAGAACAAGATCCAATGGAAGGGCCAAGCCCCCGTTTTCCTTCCATGGTAGCTACTTCGGCCGAAAATTTGATAGTTGTTGATGAAGAGAAAATACCTTTCGCCTCGTTGCGAAGAACTCAGCGAAGAAATGCTGATCGGAAAAAATAAAGAGCTCTAGCCAAAGCCAAGAAAGAAAAAGAAAAGTTGTTTGCAATCCTAGAAGGGTACATGTATAACGTCAACATGAGGGAGTCTTCTGACAGTCTGCCGTTGACAGAAGATGAAGTATAATCGGTACAACATCCGTAACCATCACCAGTATAGGTTCACTCCAATTCTAGTTTGGTTTGTTCCAATTGTCATTCTGCAACACTTGAACAAGGAGATTCTACCTGAGCCTTTGTAGAATGCCCAGGTTGCAATGTTTTACATCCGGGACAATATCATAAATATGATGATTACTTATCAGCTAATGAACTGATAAGATATGATGATTTTCCGATAGATAATACAAATACAATTCAACATTATACATGGGATATTTTTCATACGCCAACTCAAATTGAGGCGTATAATCCGGTGAGAATAATACCACCACTAACATGGCAGCCAATCATTGATAATCGGTTAAATGATGAAGCACATTATCCAGCATATCCAAGCAAAGTTTAGCTTGCAAAGATCCATAACGTTAAATGCAATGTTTTTGAACATTTTGAAATAGTTGATGAAGATTATGTTAATATTCTGGAGGGATTGGAATTATACACAGAGGTCTTCTCTCTCACAGAGCAACAAGAGGTACTTGATTGTGTGTTTGACCTCCAAATCAGAGGCAAAGCAGGGTTGCTATCTGGGAGAACATATTCAGAACCTAAAAAATGGATGAGAGGCAAGGGTCGCATTACAATACATTGCGGCTGTTGTTATAATTATAAAATAGATCGACAAGGAAATCTTCCAAAAATTTTACAACATGAGGCTGCTGTTATAATTATAAGATAGATCGACAAGGAAATCTTCCAGGAATTTTACAACATGAGCAGGTGAAGCCAATGCCACCCATGATAAAATGGATGATCACACAGATGGTCCAATGGGGCATAATTCCAGCAGATTGCATCCCAATCCACCCACGATAAAATGGATGATTACACGACTGGTTCAATGGAGCATAATTCCAGCAAATTGTATCCCCAATAGTTGCATAATTAACATTTATGAAGAAGGGGATTGTATGCCTCCACATATTGATCATCATAACTTTGTTCGTCCGTTCTGTACAGTCTCTTTCATATCAGAGAGCAGTATGCTATTTGGCATAGATATAGACATAATCGGTCCAGGTGAATTCCAAGGATCTGTTGAGATTTCGTTACCAAGAGGATCCGTCCTGATTCTGAAAGGAAATGGGGCCGACATAAAAAAATATTGCATTCCGGGAGTTCGACACCGTCGAGTGTCGATAACTTTCAGAAGAATGAGTGACGACAAAACCCCATATGGATTTCAGCCAGATCTGGAGCTTGNCGTCAAAAAACACGGGATAGACTGGAGATACTCCACAATTTATTATCTGAAAGCAAATGGGTTAGCTGAAGCGTTCAACAAAACACTTGTACCAATTTTAAAAAAAATACTCAATGAAAATAAACGAGACTGGCATAATAAACTGCTAGAAGCTCTGTGGGTCTACCGAATGACGTTCAGAACTCCCACTCAATGTACACCTTATATGCTTGTGTACGGGTCAGAGGCCGTACTACCATTAGAAATACAGACGTCGTCTCTCAGAATCGCTATTGCAAACCAACTTACAACTGAAGAAAATGCAAAGCTCAGACTTGAAGAACTTGAAAGTCTCAAAGGAAAACGTCTACAAGCACAACAACATCTGGAGCTCTACCAAGCAAAGATGATACGAGCTCATGACAGACTGGTCCGCCCAAGGACATTTAAAATTAGTGACCTGAAAGCAAAGATGATACGAGCTCATGATAAATTGGTCCGCCTAACATCTGGAGCTATATCAAGCAAAGATGATACGAGCTCATGACAAGCTGGTTCGTCCAAGGGACATTTAAAACATTGGGTACCTGGTCAATGATACGAGCTCATGACAAACTGGTCCGCCCAAGGACATTTAAAATTGGTGACCTGGTCCTTGTTCTCAAAAGACCTATTCTTGCACGTCGCAAGATAGGTGGAAAATTTGAGCCAACTTGGGAGAGAGAGCTCATGACAAACTGGTCCGCCCAAGGACATTTAAAATTGGTGACTTGGTCCTTGTTTTCGGACCTATTCTTGCACGTCGCAGGATAGGTGGAAAATTTGAGCCAACTTGGGAAGGACCATTTTGTCATTGAGAAGGTCTACGCCGGAGGAGCTTACCAACTCATCAATTCTCAAGGAGAAAGGCCTATGCTTCCAATAAATGGACGATACCTGAAGGCCCACTACGCAACATGACGACGCTTGCCACTGTTAGTTTGTCGCGTACATATGAAAATTTTTGTGAATTTCAGATAGTTCTGGGGTTATTTATATGACATAAAAAGTTTATGACCAGATAATTTTTTTTTTAATTAAAATAAAAAATTAATGAAAATTCTTAGTATCATATATTATATCCGTTCTTTTCTACATATATACTAACGAGATAAAATATACGTTAATTGAACTATGTTTTGTTTTGATTCATAAACAATCCAAACTCACTGATGTCTCCCTGTTAATTTAAGGAGGAGATGTCAGGATCGCGGCTGATTTTTGCTTTCAAAGATGGTTTAAATCTTTCTTTCAACAAAGAAGATGTATCAAAAGGCGGGATAATTGACTTTGATATGAAATTCGACGATGTTAACATAGAGTATGAAAATCCACTAATGGATGCCGTTGAAGAACGAGAAAAAGAGGGATTGCCCTCATTACTCAAATTCAGCACCAGGATTCTCTCTTCCTCAAAAGGGAAAGAAGCCGTCGAAGAACAAGATCCAATGGAAGGGCCAAGCCGCCGTCTGCCCTCCATGGTGACTACTACAGCAGGACATTTGATAATTGCCGATGAGCAGAAAATACCTTTCGCCTCGTTGCGGAGGACTCAGCGAAGAAATGCTGACCGAAAAAGACAAAGAGCTCTGGCCAAAGCCAGGAAAGAAAAAGAAAAGTTATTTATAATCCCAGAAGAATACATGTATAATGTCAACATGAAGGAGTCTTCTGATAGTCTGTCGTTGACAGAAAAGGAAGTACAATCGATACGGCGTCCAGAACCATCACCAGTATGGGTCCACTCTAATGCTAGTTCGGTTTGTTCTACTTGTCATTCCACAACACTTGAACATGGACATTCTGGAGGGGCATTTGTAGAATGTCCACGTTGCAATGTTCTACATCTAGAACAATATTGTAATTATGATAATTATTTATTAGCTAATGAACTGATAAGATATGATGATCTGCCGATAGATGATGAAAATACAATTCAGCATTATCCATGGGATATCTATCATGCGCCAGCTCAAGTTGAGGCGTATAATCCGGTGGAAGCAATTCCACCACTGACATGGCAGCCGATTATTCATAATCGGATTAATGATGAAGCACATTATCCAGCATATCCAAATAATGTTGAGCTTGCAAAGATCCATAACGTTAAATGTAATGTTTTTGAACATTTCAAAATAGTTGATGGAANATTACTCAAATTCAGTACCAGGATTCTCTCTTCCTCAAAAGGGAAAGAAGCCGTCAAAGAACAAGATCCAATGGAGGGGCCAAGCCGTCGTCTTCCCTCCATGGTGGCTACTACAGCAGGACATTTGATGATTATCGATGAAGAAGAAATACATTTTGCTTCATTGCGGAGAACTCAGCGAAGAAATGCTGACCGAAAAAGACAAAGAGCTCTGGCCAAAGCCAGGAAAGAAAAAGAAAAGTTATTTGCAATCCCAGAAAAATACATGTATAATGTCAATATGAAGGAGTCTTCTGATAGTCTGTCGTTGACAGAAGAGGAAGTACAATCGATACAGCGACCCGAACCATCACCAGTATGGGCTCACTCCAATGCCAGTTTGGTTTGTTCTACTTGTCATTCCACAACAATTAAACAAGGATAGTCTGCAGGAGCATTTGTAGAATGTCCACGTTGCAATGTTATACATCTAGAACAGTATTGTAATTATGATCATTACTTATCAGCTAATGAACTGATAAGGTATGATGATTTGCCGATAAATGATGCAAATACAATTCAGCATTATCCATGGGATATCTATCATGCAANAGTTCTATCCAAGATTGATATGGAAACTCTACATAAACTTGGAAAAGAAGAAAATACAATACATGCGATTGTAAATATCAACGAAGATTGGCGAAAACCATTAATTAAGAAGAAAACACAATAAATGCAATTGTAAATATCAACGATGATTGGCGAAAGCCATTAATATATTTGCATACTGGAAAGCTGCCAGAGGATAAGTCCGAGGCAAACCAGATTATAAAAAGAGCTCCTGGAAAGCTGCCAGAGGACAAGTCCGAGGCAAATCAGATTACAAAGAGAGCTTCGTCATATGCTCTCATAAACGGTATTCTCTNCATGGAAGGGCCAAGCCGCCGTTTGCCCTCCATGGTAGCTACTACAACATGGCATTTGATAGCTGCCGATGAGCAAAAAATACCTTTTGCCTCGTTGCAGAGGACTCGGCGAAGAAATGCCGACCGAAAGAAACAAAGAGCTTTGGCTAAAGCAAGGAAAGAGAAAGAAAAATTATCCGTGATTCCAGAAGAATATATGTATAATGTCAACATGAGGGAGTCTTCTGATAGTCTTCCATTCACAGAGGATGAAGTAAAATCGGTACGACGTCGAGAGCCATCGCCAGTATGGGTTCACTCCGATGCCAGTTCTATTTGTTCTACCTGTCACACTGCGCACTTGATTTAGGACATTCTACCGGAGCTTTTGTAGAATGTCCAAGTTGCAATGTGTTACACCTTGGACAATATCATGGTCTGGAGCTTTTGTAGAATGTCCAAGTTGCAATGTGTTACACCTTGGACAGTATCATGATTACACGATGCCAGTTCGGTTTGTTCTACCTGTCATACCGCGACACTTGATCTAGGACATTCTACCCATGCAATGTTTTACACCTGGGACAGTATCATAGTTATGGTGATTACTCAACAGCTAATGAGCTATTAATGTGTTACACCTTGGACAGTATCATGATTACGGTGATTACTCAGCATCTAATGAACTGTTAAGATATGGAGATTTACCCATTGATGATTNTACACAGAGGTCTTCTCTCCCATGGAACAACGAGAAGTGCTTGATTGTGTGTCTGATCTCCAAATCAGAGGCGGATCAGGATTGCTACTTGGAAAAACATACTCAGAGCCTAAAAAATGGATGAGAGGCAAGGGTCGCATCACAATACAATGCTGCTGTTGTCATAATTACAAAATAGCCAGCAAGGAAATCTTCCGGGAATCCTACAGCATGAACCAGTGGAACCAATGCCACCCACAATAAAATGGATGGTGACACGATTGGTGCAATGGAATATAATTCTATCAAGTTGTATCCCCAATAGTTGTATAATCAATNGTTGGGACCAAAGATGAAAATGAAAATCAAAAGACTCGGATATTATTGGCCAACAATAATGTTTGACTGCATTTATACAACAAAAAAATGTCATCAGTGCCAGATACATGGAGTGGTCTTACACCAATCGNATGGGTGCAAATGACCAAGTCTTGGGTTTTTTCTAGGCTATATATGTCAACTAGCCCAATTAATTGTTGAATTTGGTGTAGATGATCATACAGAACAACTTTGGTGAAGTATGAAAGTGGTTTTGAGCTCAATTCGAGGATCAATTTGAGGGAATTTTGAACTTTAATCAATTTGGNATGGGTGCAAATGACCAAGTCTTGGGTTTTTTCTAGGCTATATATGTCAACTAGCCCAATTAATTGTTGAATCTGGTGTAGATGATCATACAGAACAACTTTGGTGAAGTATGAAAGTGGTTCTGAGCTCAATTCGAGGATCAATTTGAGGGAATTTTGAACTTTAATCAATTTGGTCATGTTGGGCTATGCTTGGCTTGGGTTAGCCTTGGGCTAAGTCCAAATTTATTATTGTAAATGGTCAATAGGGACCTCATGAATAGTTTTCAACATGAATTGGATTCCAATTTGGAGGTTAAGGATAATAATTGGGCAAAATTTGAGTTTTCAACATGAATTGAATGCCAATTTGGAGGTTAAGGCAATCAATTGGGTGAAATTTGTGGAATTACCAATTTGGGGCTAAATTTGGGAATTTTGGATTTAGGCCAAAATCAAATGGATTTGAGGCTTTACCAAGGCTAATTGATGGTTTATTTTGATGTATAAGGATGCTATGAAGATTTTGTAACATTAATTAGGGTCAATTGACTAGGCTATAGGTTCAATTTGGCAAGATTAGGTCATATGATCAAAATTGGGGTTTTAACCTAAATCAAAATTGTGCTCAAATCATGGGCCATGGACTTGGTATATTTTAGTTATATCAAAAGTTAATTTGATTTAGGATTGAAATTTGGGTCAATTGAGATCAAATTGATGGACATTTGAGTTGGATTTGAGAAAATTTGGGTCTTTTAAGGCAAATTTGGGGATTTTTGTTAAAAATGACCAAATTGGCCAAATTGGGGGATGTGCTAGTTGAGAGAAATTAAATTGGGAATATTTGGGATTTATTGAGATTTTTTGGGAATTTTTGAAATATTTGGGATTTTGCGTTATGTTGGGGTATTTTGGTAATTTGGCCATCATTGGAGATTTTGGANGGGGGATGTGCTAGTTGAGAGAAATTAAATTGGGAATATTTGGGATTTATTGAGATTTTTTGGGAATTTTTGGAATATTTGGGATTTTGCGTTATGTTGGGGTATTTTGGTAATTTGGCCATTATTGGAGATTTTGGGNCAAGGCCTCCCAAACTCCTCAAAGAGCTTCTCTAAGAGTTCCTTAGCACATTACAATCCATTTCCCTCTCCCTATTCCACCACAGAAATCCAATTTTGAGTTTGAATTCCTGCCCGAAACCAGGAAAAACTTCAATCCTAACTTACACAGTACCAAACTTCAAATAAATTGGCTCTACACCTTCACAACGATCGTAATCCCAACCTACACAGCACCAAACTCCAAATAAATTGGCCCTACACCTTCACAACAGCCCCCATTAATTCCCCCTCTGAAATAGCCTCTACCATAGCTCTCAACCAACACCCAAAATCGGTTGTGGTTATTCCCCCTCTGAAATAGCCTCTACCATAGCTCTCAACCAACACCCAAAATCGGCTGTGGTAAATACAGAGGCTTCATCCCTAAGCTCTTTGGGACCCAACGAAGGTGTGAAGAATCTCTGATTGAGGCGAACCTCTCGGAGCAAAGGTACAACCTCACTCACTCTCCCGAGCCTTCGCGAGCTCTCCATTTATTATGGCTTGATTTCATAGTATGTTTACCATATAGATGTGTTCGTCTCTTCAAAATGAACAATTTAAAAAAAAAACTCATTAAAATCCATTAAGAAACAAGAAAGATATTAAGGTTTTAAGTTGGACGACTCTCGGTTAAGGCCATCGGGGACGATGAACGGATGCCGTCCATTCTCGCGTGTATTGAATGGATGGCGGAGATCAAGCCGAATGATTCTCTGGAACGATACGGCGGAACGCGTGGCAGCTGACTCAGAAGGCAGCATCGAATAGGAGCACGCTNAAGGAAATCTTCCGGGAATCCTACAACATGAACAGGTGGAACCAATGCCACCCACAATAAAATGGATGGTTATACGACTGGTCCAATGGGGAATAATGCCAGTCGAGTTGTATTCCCAATAGTTGTATAATTTACACGACTGGTCCAATGGAGAATAATGCCATCAAGTTGTATTCCCAATAGTTGTATAATACAATCTACTATGAAGAAGGGGATTGTATTCCTCCCCATATTGATCATCATGACTTTGATCGTCCGTTTTGTACAGTTTCTTTCGTGTCAGAGAGCAGTATCCTATTCGGCACACACATAGATATCATCGGTCCAGGAGAATTTCAAGGATCTGTTGAGATTTANGCCCAGACTGTCAGAATATTACCAATACACGATGAAACTGCTGGAGCAGATTCCTAACGTGACTTTCTATCAAATTCCTCGGGTAGATAATGCGGATGCCGACACTCTAGTAAAACTCGCTAAAGAATTGGAATGTTCCTCGGAGAATTCCATAGAAATCACAGTACAGAGCAGACAAGTTCTATCCAAGATTGACATGGAAGCCCTACATAAACTCGGAAAAGAAGAAGACACAATAAATGCCATTGTAAATATCAACGAAGACTGGCAGAAGCCATTCATCGAATATTTGCATACTGGAAAGCTGTCAGAGGATAAGTCCANTTTTATGCGCCAGTTCAAATGGAGGCGTATAATCTGGTGGAAGCAATACCACCACTAGCATGGCAACCGATCATTGGCAATCGATTAAATGATGAAATACACTATCCAGCATATCCAAGCAATGTTGAAATTGCAAGGATTCATCATGTTAAATGTAATGTTTTTGAACATTTCGAGATAGTTGATGGAGAATATGTCAATATTCTAGAGAGACTAGAACTATATACGGAGGTCTTTTCTCTCACGANGTCTTCTCTCCCATGGAACAACGAGAAGTGCTTGATTGTGTGTCCGATCTCCAAATCAGAGGCAGATCAGGAATGCTATTTGGAAAAACATACTCAGAGCCTAAAAAATTGTCGCATCACAATACAATGCGGCTGTTGTTATAATTACAAAATCGACCAACAAGGAAATCTTCTGGGAATCCTACAACATGAACAGGTGGAACCAATGCCACGCACAATAAAATGGATGGGGACACGATTGGTGCAATGGAATATAATTCCATCAAGTTGTATCCCCAATAGTTGTATAATCAACACNGTATCTTCTTTATCAAAAAGTTCCAAGTTGATTATTAATGGCGTACCATGGCATTGTAGGATTGGTTCTTCATTTTCAGTGCTATCGTAGGTAATATCATCNAGTATCATTGAAGTCTTCTTTAGTATTAGACTCAAGTATGATTTGAGGATCATTTTGAAGATCGAGATCAATCTTAGGTTGATTATTTATGTTATTACATGATTTGAGGATCATTTTGAAGATCGAGATCGATATTAGGTTGATTATTTATGTTATTACTAAAGGCGTAAAAACATAGCCAACATTATTATCATTATATTCATCAGGTCCCGGAGGAACAAAAAGATATTCATACAAAGTCAAGGGTTCGAGGATTTTCTCTCCCGAATCCGAGACAACATATCTGGNATACAATGCGGCTGTTGCTATAATTACAAAATAGATCAACAGGGAAATCTTTCGGGAATCTTACAACACGAATAGGTGGACNCAAAGACATAGGAGATCTCTAGACAGAGATCTTAATTTTCTAAGTTTTTAAACATTTTCTGTTCAAATAATTGTAGAAAATTATATGTGGCTTAGAAAATTCTACAAATTTTTATATGAGTTCCCTCTGGCCAAGTAGTCTTAGGAAATAATTTTATAATTTTTAAAAATCAAAATATCATTAATTTAAGCAAATGTAGTCTTGGAAAATAATTTTATAATTTTTAAAAATCAAAACATCATTAATTTAAGCAAACCCTAATTTGCTTAAAATATTTACTTTGGAGAATATAAAGATCAAAATCATTTGATTTTTATTCTCCACTCTGATTTATAAGTCAGAAAATTTACCATAAAAATTTTAAAAGATTTTGAGATTGTTTTATATTTTTAATTGATTTTTAAAGATCATAATCAAAGTTAATACTTAAAAAATTTTTANAGCTCTGGCTAAAGCAAGGAAAGAGAAAGAAAAATTATTTGTGATTCCAGAAGAATATATGTATAATATCAATATGAGGGAGTCTTCCGATAGTCTTCCATTTACAGAGGATGAAGTACAATCGGTACGACGTCCAGAATCATCGCCAGTATGGGTTCACTCCGATGCTAGTTCGGTTTGTTCTACCTGTCATTCCGCGACACTCGATCAAGGACATTCTACCGGAGCTTTTGTAGAATGTCCAAGTTGCAATTTTTTACACCTGGGACAGTATCATAGTTATGGTGATTACTCAACAGCTAATGAACTGTTAACATATGATGATTTACCCATTGATGATACAAATACAATCCATCACTATTCATGGGATCCCTTTTATGCGCCAATTCAAATTGAGGTGTATAATCTGGTGGAAGCAANTGATTCTGAAAGGAAATGGGGCTGACATAGCAAAACATTGCATTCCTGGAGTTCGACACCGTCAAGTGTCGATAACTTTCAGAAGAATGAGCGACGACAAAACCCCCTATGGATTTCAGCCAGACATGGAGCTTGAACAGTTGCAACCATATGAGTTATAAACTCGTTGCACCACTAGGTTATCTCAAAACAACAGCCTAGAAGGTCAGCTTGTTTAGAAACTCATAATACAGTTTGCAAGAAGATCTTCTACTGGCAGATATACGAAGATGCAAATATGCAGCCAACGTTATGAGGACAGTTTGTTTTGTACTGTATATTATGTACGCATGGATGTACTAGTAATGCGAATAACATGATGTACTTTTCATCTTTTGAGATATATACATGACATATTGTAAAAATGACTGTATGAATCAGTAACAGAATTTTACAACAGACAAATTAAATTTGCCAAATAAGTTTTCTCTATTTTCGAGATTCCTTGCTTGTGCAGTATGATCTCGTTCGGTCTATATCCCCACAAAATCACACATTTTTACATAATTCTGTTTTTTGTGATATCCTTATGGAATCACAAATATATGATATTTGCAAATAAATCTTGCAAATCTTTTTCAAAATAACATAAATTTCTACACATTTAACTTTTTGAAACATGTGATAATTTAAATCAGTCTGATAACTCTGATTTACTGTTTTAAAAAAAATTGATCCGATAATTTCAATTTTCTCATCGAATTAGTTCAATACTTCTGATTCATAACTTTACTTTGAATCAGTTTAATACTTCTGATTCATAATTGATCC
>JXCR01147043.1:150065-168619 GCA_002079205.1 Phalaenopsis hybrid cultivar | reverse complement strand
TATTAAACTTAATATGTTTTACTTAATAATATTATCCTTAAAATTTAAGGACCCCCAATACACAACATAGAGTTAGGAAGGTTTCCAAAACTTTACTTTTCCAGCTCTATATACATAAATGCTATGACATGCATTTTGAGTTTCAGGTGGTGGAACGAGAAGACTCGTCAGGTACACTTTTATAGTTTACAGAGTTTTACGGTCTTTCTTGTACTTTTCTACTGCTTTTCTTTTATGCTTGTACCATACTTACTGCATAAAAACACTTGCATGTTAAAAACAAAACCAAAACAAAAACCAAAAACAAAACTTCATACCTCACAACATTTCAAAATATAAGACAACTCAAAACTTAATCACAAACATCACAAAAAAAAATACAACTTCAACTAAATTAAAACATCCATATTGGAAGATCGGGAACCCTCGGAGGAGGTAACCTACGGTTGCTAACGAGTTTTTATCTCTATAGGATGATCGGGAATTCCTCGGAGGAGGTAACCTATGATTGCTAACGAGGCTTCCCTCTCTATTGGAAGATCGGGAACCCTCGGAGGAGGTAACCTACGGTTGCTAACGAGGTTTTCCGCTAAATTAAAATGTCCTTATTGGAAGATCGGGAACCCCTCGGAGGAGGTAACCTACGGTTGCTAACGAGGCTTCCCAACTATTAGATGATCGAGAATCCCTCGGAGGAGGTGACCTACGGTTGCTAACGAGGCTTCCCCCTCTAAATGAAATTATGGAACTCATTAAGTTGAGTTTAATAAATTCATTTGGACTAAGTGATTCAAATAGAAAATAGTGGTGGCGGGACGATGGAACTGTGGGATCTTGACCGGTGTCGCTTTAATCAACTTTAATATGCCCATAATAAAATTTAAAGAACTTTAATCATAGGGTCACCTGATTTTACATTATAAGAAAATGACCTAGAAAACTTGAACTCTACTACAACGAGGAGCTTGGAGCTTACATGGTGTGCAGCCTGGTCATCTTCAACAGCAAGAGGATTTATACTAATACATCCCTTCCTTAACTATAAACAACAATATGCAACATAAATCCTCAAACACATCTTTTAGGCATTTGTACAATCCTGTTGTACAATCTAAGATCTAACTCGCCTTAGGATCACTAATACACCCCTTCCTTAGCTTTAAACAACAAAGCCATAGGATATCGAGGTTGTTTGCCTAGTACAATATAAATCCTCAAACACATCTTTTAGGCATTTGTACAATTCTGTTGTACAATCTAAGCCCCATAAATCCTCAAACACATCTTTTAGGCATTTGTACAATCCTGTTGTACAATCTAAGCCCTAGAAATCCTCAAACACATCTTTTAGGCATTTGTACAATCTTGTTGTACAATCTAAGCCCTAACTTCCTCAAACACATCTTTTAGGCATTTGTACAATCTTGTTGTACAATCTAAGCCCTAACTCGCCGTAGGACTCCGAGGTTGTCATTCGTCATGACCTAAATCCTCACATCTTCAAGGTTTTTTGTGCTGATTGCTTCACACTAATGTAAATCCTAATAAATAATAAAAATTACAGGATGAAACATCTAAATGATTTCTCCTAAATTGAAGCCAAATAATAAAATAGCTTGAATTGCAGGATGAAACATCTAAATGATTTCTACTAAATTAAAGCCAAATAATAGGATAGCTTAGGAAATCACATGAAACATCTAAATGATTTCTCCTAAATTGAAGCCAAATAATAGGATAGATTAGGAAGTCACCCTTCGAATCCGTGCATCCTCTAGTGTTTCCTCCTTTGGACTCCAAAACAAAATGTTCCAAATTTGAACCAATCCCATTCGCACTTCTTAGTCCGATATCTTTGAAATGTCCTTATCATTTGAACTCCTTGAAGCTAATTTTTCTTAATTTTATTGAGAGTATTCTTAGGTAACTTCAGTTACCTAAGATGTAATTAACTATAGGGGCTTGCCCTTATAGGGAGCTTTTTTCCAAACCCAGCATAATATAAACCCTATTTAAGTCCTTATATTAAATAGGGGAACNCTTTCATCTAAACTATGAAAATTATGGAGTCAGTTTGACTTCATCTTTTTCAAAATCCAACTTTTTAAACGTTCTTCCGAAGCGGGTAACGGGATTTCAATTCCGATGACCGACAGCTTCTTACGGGCAAACCCCACACCAAAAATAGTGCCGACACCAAAATTTAATCTATAAGGGGAAATTCCTATAGGTGTCTTATAAGCAGTCATGTATGCCCATAATGCAATATTAAATCTAACAAACCAATCCATCTTACTAGGATTGAAACATTTTTTCAAAATTCTTTTAATTTTATGATTAGATACTTATGCTAAACCACTTTTCTGGTGATGATAAGCAGTTGCAATTCTATGCATTATATTATATTTTTTTGACCATTCCTCCAATTATAACATTTCTAAAATGAGATCCTCCATCGGTAATGATTACTCTAGGCATTCCATATATTGTAAATATGTTTTTGATTAAAAATTTTTAAACACTTCGAGCATCACATCGATGAAAATCTATTACTTCAATCCATTTTGAAACATAATCCACTGCAATCAATATATAAAACATGTTGGTGATGGCTAGGTTTGCTCTGGCATCCATGGAAATTTCATTTTCCTTCGTGCCTTTCCTCACTGGTGAGATCGTTTCTTTACTTTGCTTTGTTTCTTCTATAATTTTTAGAGATGCTTCCTGTTTCTCATTTGTTTGTTAATGCAATTTTGGATGGGAGAGGTGGCTCTTTAGCCACATCTACCTCTGGTATGTTTACAGAAGGCCTTCACGATACTCTTATGGTTGGAGAGGATTACACTATCATTAATAAATTAGGGAAAAAGAATGTGAAGCTTGTGTTATTTGTGACCGAAGATGAAACTTCAGTACTTGCATCCTCTTACCGTCTAGCTCTTGTGGGTAAATTTACTTATGACATCCCTAAAGTTGAGTTCATTAGAAGAGAGTTTGAAATGCTAAAATTAAAAGGATGGTAGAAGGTTGGAATCATAGATGGTAAACACATATTAATACAACTTGCTAATGATGAGGACTATACCAGTCTCTTTGCAAAAAGATTTATGCAGATAGAAAATAGTGTGATGAAATTCTGAAAATGGTCTATTAATTTTCATCCTAAATTTGAATAGCCCATAATACCAGTACAGATTCATTTTCCAGGGCTTAAATTGCATCTTCTAATCATGAGATAGTTTTTTCACATGCGGCTGCATATGGCAAGCCTTTGAAAATGGAAAATGCTACTTATACGCTATCAAGACCATCTGAAGCTCGTATCTTATTGAACGGGATATGACACAATCATTTTATAATGAAATTTGGAAAGAATCACAACATCAAGGATATTGGCAACCTATGGAAATTGAAAGGCACTCACCTTACTGCATTCATTATTCTATGTTTAGCCACCAAATATTATCTTGCTTTAAATTGAATCCTCAACTCAAAAACTCTCATATTGCTCCACAAACACACACACTACCTTACTCAAAAACCATAAACCTAATGAGCATCAGGATATCCCTAAATCTTGGTTGATTTAGATGAAAATCCTCCTATTAAAAAATAGAATATCTTAGATTCATGTCTTGTAATTCTTTTCAAAGGATCTTATGGTTCCTCAAAGATATTTTTATACATTATGTTCGATATCAAGGAAAAGCTNAATCTACCAATATTCTGACGAATAAATGGAAATTTCATTTTGTGAATTTTTGGCAATTTTATTTTCACTTTTTGTTTAAACCTTATAGGATCCATATAAAGCAATTACCCAACTATTCCTTCTCGCCCTTTTCCAATGGGTTCGAAGATCAAAATTCGTTTATTCTTTTCTCTTTTTATATAGTAATAGTATAATAGATAATAAATTATATAGTAATAGTATAATAGATAATAAAGTAGACTAAATATAGACTAAATAATAAAGTAGACTAATCGAGTCGAACTCATAAACTAGGCCGGTTTGGTTTGCGGTCCAATATAAAATAAAAATAATATAACCATTAGAACCCTTAATTATCCACAGATTCCCGATTTTTCCCTGTCCTTAAATTGAATAATTGAATAGTAGACTAGAAATGAAAACCCCTTATTCTCGATTCTCGCATTTTATTCTCTATTCCATCGGATCGGTGTAACAACAAAACAATATCTGATTCTGAAATCAAGGAAAGATATTCAAAGTCCATATTTGAAAGAGATTTTTCTTTTCTATGTGGCAGAAAGGAAAAGAATAGCAATTTAGTTCTATGGAGCATCCAGTAACAAGAATATGAAATTAAAAACAAATTTTTGACTTGTGTGGTCCAATGGTAGAAGGAAATAAAAAAATTCACTTCTACAATTGAATTTATATCAAATTTAAATATCAGAGTAGTTGATATAGTAATGGTTCCACGGGTCAGGTCCACTTACTTTTTATTGATTTCCAATTTTAAGGTGGGTTTGGTACGAACAATGACCAAGTGAAGAAATTTTGGTTTGGCGATTCATAATAGGGGTTGATTTGGATATTTATGTCTCAGGACAAAAAAACTACTACTTCAAGCTTAGATAATTTAGGCAATGAGGCCTTACTTACTAGCATTGATGATATTTCACAACATGTGAATACTAATGAAGGCAATGCTTTGACAAATGATTATAATGAGCTAAATGTTAATTCGGCTTTTGAGAAGCCTGCAGAAATAACCTTAATAGAGGTTCCTCATATTTTTTATATTCATGGGGGATTCTATTACGTTGAGCTCTACAGTTGATACTATTTCAGTTGGGGCCCCTACAATTGCTGTCAATACTAATACTTCACTACATAATGCAGCCATACCTTTAGAAAATGAGTGGTAGGTCCAAAGCACCTAAGAAGGAAAGTTAAATGAAATAATGAGTTATCTATTCTTAATGCTAGAAACATTATCCAAGAAGGCATTTATCATTTTGAAGGGGAACAGTTAGTCAATCTTACTAGATCTTCTAGAAGGGCTGGCTCACGACACCATGTTTAACATTATGGTTTGGAATATTAGGGGAGTGGCAGATCCTAACTCCCTTAATAAGCTCAAACGTCTTAGTAGGGTTCATAAATTTCTCATTTTCGCTATTTTAGAGCATATGGTTCATTTTAAAAAAAGCAGAATCTTAAAAAAATTCAAAGGATATCATTCTTATTGCAACATCGTAAAAAAAATTAGTTTTTTTGGTAGCCCACTGTCTCTCTTTCTATCATTGAACATGAGGAACAATATGTTTTAACACAGATCAAGTTTGAAGATTTCCAACGGTGGGGTACCTTTGTTTATGCTAGTTCACAGTTGTAGGATAAATATTTTCTCTGGCAAAAACTTGAACTTATGGGAAACTATATTAAGGAGGATTGGTTTGTTGGAGGTGAGTTCAATATGATTATGAAGCCTGTGGAGACAAAAGGGGGAGGAAGAGTTGACCCTGTTCTTATTACCTGGTTCTCTAACTTTATTCTAATGCAGGACTTTTTGACTTGGGTTACACTGGCTCTCCTTATTAATGGAGGAGGGTTTATTTTATCAAAGGTTGGATCAATTTTTGGCTAATTATGCTTTTTTAAGCCACTTCCCCATTTATGAGGGTTCAACTTTTAAGCTATGCTACACTGATCATAATCCAATTTTACTTACTTTGGCCTTTAATGTTAAAATTAGCTTATCTTGTTTCAAGATTATTAAGGTCTGGACTTCTTACGACACTTATTTGACTTTGGTGAAGCAGGCGTGGCAGTTTGAAGAAGTTGGGACTCCATGGTTGTTTTGTGGGAACTGCATAAAAGGATGGCGGCTAATTTAACTAAATGGAATTACCAGATTTTTGTTAATGTACATAAAAAAGTACAGGATGCTCAAGAAGTTGTTAACTTCTTGGAAGCTCAACTTGTTTGTTCTCTTGAATTGATGGTTAATGTTGCTCAGGCTCATATTTTGTTAATGGATGTTATAGCTTTAGAAGAAAATTTACTTTAGCAGAAGACTAATGATATATCATTTGCTGCAGGGGATAGAAATACTAAATATTTTCATGTCACTTTAAAGCATAGAAGAAACACTAATAGTATTTTGAAAATTAAAAATGAGGATGGGCATATTTTAACTTTCATGGAAGATATTGGTGAAAGTGTTGTTAATTATTTTGCTGAGCTTTTCAAACCTCTACTCATGTTATGTCTGTGGACTCTACTCACTTTGTGGAGGATTATAACTACATTAATAACCTCCATTTAATTCATCCTAGTGATGAACAATAAGTTCTTAATGCTTTAAAGACTACCTGCCCCAACAAAGCTCCTGACCATGATGGCTTCTCCTCCTCTTTCTACACACACTCTTGGGAGATCATTAAGAAAGAGGTTGTTCTTACTAAAGTGTGATGATAAATGGCAAAGCATTAAATCCTAGTAAATATTTCACCCTTGCTTTGATTGTGTTTATACCTAAAGAAAATGATAAGATTGGGAAAATTTCCATCCTCTATCTCTTACTACTGTGATTTATAAAGACATGAGCAAGATTATAATTAACAAATTGCAGCCTCATCTCTCTAATATCATTGCTCCTCAATAATTTGCATTCATTAAGGGTAGGGATATTACTGATAATATCCTCTTAGCACAGGAGATGATTGAAGACCTGGATAAGAAATGCAAGGGGGGATACTTGGTCCTCAAATTGGACATTAAGAAAGCTTTTGACAATATTAGTTGGGACTTTGTTATTAATATTTTGCAGGCTAAAGGCTTTCAACAGGATTTCTGCTTACTCATTAAGAGGCGGCATGCTAATAATAGCCATAGTGTGATGATAAATGGCAAATCACATTTTTTTTCCTGCTAATAGAGGCATTAAATAAGGAGATCTACTTTCTCCTACTATTTTTATTATTGCATTTGATTACCTTTCTACACTCATAAGTAAAATGCATCTTAAGCATTCTCATATTCAATTGTCTCATAAGTCCAAGATTGTGGTGAGTCACCTTGCTTATACTGATGATGCTATATTGTTTTTAAATGCTAGCAAGCATGCTATTAAAGCTACCACGTCCTTGTTTAAGGATTTCCAAAACATCTCTGGTATGATGTTTAACTTGGCTAAGTTCTCTATTTATTTATGCAAAGGTGTCCCCTCTAATAGTCATGTTTGGGTTTCCAATTACACTGGTTGTAAAATTTTAAAGCATCCTATTAAGTATCTTGGGGTTAATATTCTTAGAGGCAGGAGGAAGCAAACTCAAATGGATGATGTGATTGATAAAGTTAAACTAAAGATAGATGATTGAAAAAACAATTTTTTTTCTAATGGTGGGCGGCTCACTTTGTTGAAAAGTTTCTTATGTACACTTCCCCTCTGCACTATGCAAGTTCTTACAACTAAGAAAAGCACACAAAAAAAAATCTTGAGACTATTTTCAACAAATTTCAATGGGAGGGCTTTAGATCCTCTAAAAGTTTGACTAATTGGCAGTACAATAGCAAGCCTCTTTATGCTGGTGGGCTTGCTTTTAAAACTTTGCAATGGATTATTGATATCAAAATGCGTAAACTTTGGTTTAAATTTTGTTTGGGGGAGTCGCTATGGGCTAAGTTTATGCTTCATAAATATTGCAAAAATCTTCACCCTTCCACGGTCAAATGGAAGGTGTGGGACTCTAAACTTTTGAAGGCTATTATATCATCCAGGGATGTGGTTGCTCATTTCATTTTTTTGGAACATTAGGGATGGTAGCATCTCTTCTAGAATGATGAATGGGTAATTTTTTCTTATACTACTTTGCCAAAATCTGGTTACGCTTCTAACTTGTTAATATCTGATTTTTGGATTGATGGTGTTTGGAATATGGGTAAACTAAATTCTTTAGTTGGTGCTTTAGCTCCTGCCATTGCTACTATACCTATTACATCTCATGGTAAGGATGTTCCACTAAGAAAATTTCAAGGTAGATCTTCTGTTACAAAATTGCTTTATTCAAAACTGTACATTTTCACTCCTTGGAAATGGAATGCTTACACTTGGCATAAATATGTATCTTCCTCTATCTCATTTTTCTTATGGAGATATTTTCATAACTTCCTTCCTCTTGATTATATTCTTAAACTGAAAGGGTTGAAACTTGTTTCTTGTTGTTATAACTGCAAAAAGGATGCTGAATCTACAAATCACTTGTTTTTTGATAGCCCTTTTACTAAAGATGTTTGGAATCGCTTAGGGTCCTACTTTTAAAAATCTCTTTTTCTTTCCCACTATTGTGCTTTTGTTCATCTGGATGGCTAGAAATAATCATAAGTATGAAGATCCATGCCACACTTTTACCAGTATATCTACTTTAGTTGTGGCTCATTTTCACAAGACCTAGAAGTAAGACAATGGAATGGCTACCTCTCCTCCTATTGGTAGGAGTAGAAAACCCATTTTGATTAAATGGGCACCAATCCCCCAAGGCTGGATCAAAGTTATATAGGTGGTAGCTACTCTTCTGGTTATGCTGTCATAGGAGGACTATTTAGAGGCTTATCGTAAATTTTTATCCTTTTTTGCCTCCCCTTGCAATGCCACTTCAATGGTAAACAATGCTTATGGTTATGCCTCTCTTAAAGCTGAAACTTTTGCAGTGCTTGCTGCACTACAGACTGCTACTTCTCTGAATTTTAATTGCCTTGTAATAGAAACTGATTCTGAGGCACTGTTTCAGATGCTCATGGATAAGCTTAAGCTTGCTCGATATATTATTACATTCCTGAGAAGGATCTAGCTTTATGTTGAGACGCAAAATCTTCATATTCAATACTCTTTCATTTATAGAGAGGGTAATTCCTCAGCAGATTGGTTGGCTAATTGGAAAGTTCAAGGTGCTTTCGTTGGGGAAACTCCTCCTCTTTATTTGCACACTCTTATACAAAGTGACTTATTGGATGCCCCTTATATTAAACATTAATTATGCTTCTTCCTCCATTATTTGTGGTTACTATTTTGGGATTTCTCTTCCTTCTCTTGGCTTTTCTAGCCTGGGATTTTTCTTTATTTTTTGGCAAGATGTTGGAAGTATGCTGGGCTTTGTTTTTGAGATTGGCTTTGATTGGCTGGAAGTTCTATTGTAACATTACTGCATATGGAGGTACAAACACTCATTTATTATGGCACTATTTGATACCAACTCTGCATTTTAAAATTGGGGTTTTCTGTCAAATTGTGTTACTGCTTTGGAATTTATGTTTCCTTTCTTGGCTTTCCTAGTCTAGAATCATTCTCTACCTATTGGATGGACTTTAGAAGGATTTTTTGGTCCAGTTTTTTTAATGGGCACTGTCTTGACTTTGGCCTTACTTGACTGGGCACTCTATCTTTGTAATGTGGCCTTCTTGGTTTTGCTAGTCACCAACTTTGGGTTCAAGGACTTGTACATGCTATTCATTTTGATTATTCTATTTTCTATGTTATGAGAGCTTAAATTTGACTGGCCTGAGAAGCATCAGCTGTCTAACACTCAATTTTTTCTATCTCCATGCTACCTACTTTTATTTGATGATTTTAGCGTGGTGCAACATTCTTATGTCTTGGCAAAGAATTTTTTTACTATTCACAGGTTTTTTATCTTTGAGGCTCTCACTGGACCAACAAGCCTCAAATCTGATTTTCGTTGTTCTTAAATATAGACGATATGGGTTTTGGTGTACATGCTATGTTTGGATATACTCTTTCTTTTAGTATGCATTTATGTGGGTATACATGTACTTTTTGGAGTTGTTTTACTACACACTTTTCTTTTTATTTTTCGTGGATTTGTATCGTGGAAAGTGGAACCCCTAGGATTACGATGTATTTTATTTTATTTTTTGATGGGGATCCATTTTTCATCCCCAACTTTGTAACTTTTTTTATTATTAACACGGAAGGAGCCACGAGTTGCTCTTTTATTAAAAAAATATATATATTTCTGAATGAAGATATATATGGTTCCATGAAATCCAATCCTCATGCATAAAAGGTTTTAATTTCCAAATTAAAATTTATAAGCATTTCATCCTTTTTTAAAATATTGCCTACTCNATATATATATATATATACATATATGTACATATATATACATATATATACATATATATGTATATATACATATATAAGCATCTCAATATATATAAATAGAGCGGTTTTCGGTGGCGGCTAGTGCTCTGCTAGGGTTTTCATGGCTCCTTGTTCTGGCTGGTTGGTAGGCTGGGGGGCAGTTAGTGTTTAGCTGTCACTTGGTTTACTATTCCATTTTTTTGGCTTGATGGTTCTCGGTTTGGTGGTTCATCTCTTTTCTACCAGTGCTCTGAATGGAACTAACATTCTTTGGACACAAATATCCAATGGGCCAAGGCCACCTATGCTGGGGTGGTTGGTCACCCTAAGGAGAATTTACAAAATATGGATAAATTAGTTTTTTCTCAGGAGTTTCATGATACTTTAGCTGACAAAAGGACTTCTCCCTGTATTCACCCCCTTCGGTGTAAAGAGGGGGAACCTGCAATTTATTTTTCTTCTCAGGAGGTTATCTCAATAAATGAAGAGATTAAGCTTACTTTGGTAGGGAAATTCCAACTTGGTCACCCAAAGATGGAACTTGTAAGGAGCTTCTTTGAGTCCTTAAACTTTACTAGTGCTTGGCAACTGGGGTTGCTAGATGGCAGGCACTTGCTTATTCAATTGACAATAGAAGAAGATTATGATAAGCTCTTTGTCAAGCAATCTTTAGTTATTGGAGGGGCTACTACGAAACTTTTGAAATGGACTCCTGGATTTGATCCTAGCAAAGAACTTTCTGTGGTTCCCCTTTGGTTCAAGCTTCCTGGTCTCCCTATTCCATATTTCAAGTTGAATGCCCTGTTTAATATTGGGTCTGCTTTAGGCAGACCCCTTAAAGTTGATGCTCATACTTATAACAAGGCAAGGCCAGCTCTTGCTAGAATTCTCGTTGAAAGAGATATCACCTTGCCTGAAGTTAAAAGAGTGTGGATAGGCTCTGAACATGATGGCTTTTGGCAGGAGGTGATCCTTGAACAAAGGCTTTATTATTGTCATCTTTGCAAGATGTTTGGGCACACTAGGGATAGGTGCTATAGACTACACACACCAGTGAAAAGAAACAAATCATCTATAAAGGAGGTTGACCCAACTCAACTTCCTGGGGTTAATTAGGATGGCCTACAGGATGAGGCTCTGAGCTCTCCAACCCCTTTTGTTTCTAATACCCCTCCTTCCCCTCCCAAGGAAGTGCTAAGAGAGGAACCCAACATCATTACTATAGTTTCCCCCACAGTTGATTACTTTGAGGAGAGGTTGCAGGATTCACTTCAAGAACAGCATTTGGAGACACAACATGTGATTGAAGGAGAGAAGGTTACTGATTTGAACCACCTATTGGGGGAGGAATCTCAAATATTACAAAGAGAGGCAGTTTCCATTGGCAATATTCTGAAGGTTGGATCATCTTTTGGACCCTCTAGAGAGAGAACCAAATCTAGATCACAACCCTCACTCCATATTAACCCTCAAAATGTTTAATTTCTTCCTTTTTTGATTGTTGGCCTCTGGTCATTTTAAGTCAGTCAGAAGACTTTAAATTTTTTTCCTTAGCTTCAGTTATCATATGTTGAGAATGGGTCTCTATGGCCTTTGGGTGATGGCAGACTTCTATCAACCCTTCTATATCTTCTATATAAGAAGATATGGAAGACTGTTTATTCTCTTACTTTTGTTTCAATTCAGCAAGTCACTAGTCATTTCTTTGGGTTGTTGTGATAACAGTAATATTTTGAGAATGGGTCTATCTGGTTTTTGGGTGATGGTAGGTTCCTACTTGCTGTCCTCTACCCCCTTTCTTTTCATTGGTCCTTTTTCTTGGTTGTTAGGATAGCAGTCCTTTGGTTTCCATTTCCCTTATCTATCAGATGATTAATTTTATGTGCTGGAACATCAGGAGGATTTCAGATCAGAAATCATTGATCAGAATTAAAAAGTTGGTCAGGAAGCACAGGTTATTGTGTTTTACTATTCTTGAACCTTTAGTTCATTGTACCCCTTGCAGATTTTAAAAACACTTCCCAAGTTTCAACTACAATTACAATATTAATAGCAAAATTTGGTTTTTCTATAGAAGGAATCTGAATGTTCAGATCTTGGATGATCAACCTCAATTTCTTCATATTCAGCTTCTATAGGATTTTCTACAAATTGAGACTACCTTCATTTATGCTGGGAGTTCTATCAGTGATAAAGCTACATTATGGCAACAAATTCAGCATCTTAAATCATCTGTTCATGGACCTTGAATCATTGGTGGAGACTTTAACTGTATAGCTAGATTGAATGAAAAATGAGGAGAAAAACTTGTGGATATTACACAAATGTTACTCTTTAATCAGAACATCAGGAACACTAACCTTGCTGAATTTCCACATCAGGGGCCTCTTGACACTTGGAGAAGAGGCAAACTTTTTGAGAGAATTGATAGATTCCTAGTCAATCAAGCTTGGCTGGATACAAACTTTATGACTACTATCTCCCATCTTCCTTACACTTGTTCTAATCATAAACCTTTGCCAATCTTTATATCCCCAAATACTGTTGCTCCCTTACCAAGATTCAGATTCTTTAATGTATGGGTGGAACATCCTAAATTCCTTTCCTTTATTAAGTCTATTTGGCTACCTGTTTCATCCTTCCCTCCTTGGATCAAACTATGGAAAATTAAGAAAAAAGTTGTTAAATTGCTAAAAGCCTGGAATTGGAACTATTTTGGCAACCTTACAGCAAAAGTTGAAGAGGCTGAAGCTACTATGAAACAAATTGAGTTAAACTATCAGATGGGGCTCTTTGATGAACAAAACCTGATATCAACTAATGCTAATCTGCTTCAAGCTATTCATTGGGAGGAGGATTTCTATAAACAAAAGGCTGCCATCAAAAAGTTTATTGATGGGGATAGGAATACAAAGTTTTACCATGCCTGTATTAAACAAAGAAGACACTCCAACACCATCATGAAGATTAAAAATCACAATGGCATTCGGATCCAAGGTACTGATCTAATTCACAGAGATGCTATAGATCACTTTCAAAATCTGTTATCTGAACCTCATGAGGCTAACCTCCTGAACTTTGATCCTAGCTTACTTAATGACAAATTCTCTGATATTCATTGCCTAGATTTAACATCTATTACTACTGAGGAAGAAATTGGAAAGCTCTATGTTCTATTGATGGTGACAAAGTGACTGGTGCAGATGGCTTTACTTCTACTTTCTACATAAAAGCTTGGGAGGTGGTAAAAGCTGATGTTGTGGAATCTGTCCAGACCTTCTGCAGGGGGGAAGATATGCCACATTACTTTTCTCAATCCACCATAACTTTAATCCCAAAAGAAGACCAGAAATCTAATTGGAATCACTTTAGACCCATCTCTCTCACCATTGTTCTGTCTAAGCTTATTAGCAAGCTATTGGTTTTTAGAATAAAACCACACTTATTTTGGTTGATTTCTCCTAATCAGTCTGCTTTTGTTACAGGAAGACAAATTACATATAATGTGCTACTTACATAGAAACTCTTTCTGGATATTGACAAGCCTTGCAGGGGGGTAATCTCATATATAAGCTGGACATTTCTAAGGCTTAAGATACTATCAATTGGAATTTTATCTTGGAGGTTCCTAAAGCTAATGGATTTCAAAATTTCTTTTGCCAAATCATTCATAGTTGGCTTAATAATAATTTTTATACCATTCTTCTTAATGGGAATTCTCAAGGGCATTTCATAGCTTCTAGGGGAATCAAACAAGGGGATCCCCTTTCTCCATACATTTTCATTTTGGTTATGGATTACTTATCTAGGCTTCTTAACCATAATTTTTTTGAAAGGGAATATCTCAAATTTTCTAATAAATCAAATTTTTCCATAAGTCATTTATGTTATGCTGATGACTTCATATTATTTTTTAAGGCCTCAAAACAAGCAGTGAAGAAGGTGGTCAGTTTGCTGAACTTGTTCTAACAGATCTCTGGTCTCTCCCTGAACTCAAAGAAATGTCTACTCATCTTTAGCAATAAGCTCAATTCTGCTGCCAAAAACTGGATTAAAGATTTCACTTGTTTTAAATCTACTACCAGCCCCTTGGTTTATCTTGGGGTACAGTTGATTAAAGGCAGGAAGAAGCAAACTGAATTTGATGAGGTGGTTTCTAAAATTTCCAAACAAATCTCTTGTTGGACTAATTCTTATTTGTCACAGGAGGGAAGGTTAACCTTAATTAAAAGTATCATGGCATCTTTCCCTATGTATATTATGCAAATGCTGAAAATGAAAAAAGGCACACAAAAAACTTTGGAGGTGATGTTGAATAAATTCTTGTGGGAAGGCAATCATAAAAATGCTCATTGGTTTAGTTGGGATAAGCTTTGCCTGCCTCTTGCTGCAGAGGGGCTTGGCATGAAATCTTTCCAACAGCTTCATGAAATCATCTATTGTAAACTCTGGATTAAATTTAGAGAATAGAAGTCTTTGTGGCCTTACTATATGAATTTAAAGTATTACAAGCATTCCCATCCAACAATTATCTGCAGAAAATCTGGGGATTCTAGAATTTGGACTGAGCTCCTACATATTAGGTGTTTGGTTGAAGAACTTTTTATCTGGGATGTGGGAGAAGGAAAAGCTGACCTTTGGTTAGATAATTGGCTTCTTGAGGGTAAATTGGAACCATCAACTTCTCTGAACTCAGCTATCAACACCCCTATTTATCTTTGCTGGAATAATCATCTTTGGAATAGAGACATGTTGGCTTATATGGTGAATCCTGAACAAGTGTATCAAATTCTTAAGGTCCCAATCACTCCACAGAAATTAAATAGAATTGTGACTAAAAAACTTACTTATATCTCTTTTACCAAATTTGCATACTCCCAATTAAACAATTGGCACCATAAGGATTGGGGTAATGCCATGTGGGTGAAATACCTCAGCCCCTCTATGTCCTTCTTCACCTGGAGATGTTTTCATAATATTATTCCCACTGATGATATACTCAAACTCAAGGGTCTAAAAGGACCTTCAATATGTACTTTTTGTTGCCAACAAGAGGAATCCTTAAATCATGTGTTTTTCTCTTGTCCTGTTGCTCAAGGTGTTTGGACACATGTAGCTGCTAATCTTAGTTTCCCTTCTCATTCACTAAGTTTTGGTAACTTCCTTGATTGCTGTAAGGTTTGGAAAGAGAACCATGATGAAATAATCCCATTTATTACTACATGGTTCATATGGATGGCAAGAAATAACAATAAATATGAGGGGAAAACCCAAAGTTCTACACAAATTGTTACCAACTGCTTGACATATACTCTTAAGATAATCAATCTCATGGGGTATAAGATTAAAGTTACTGGGTGCTCCCAAATCCTTAATACTCAAGTTTCTTCTGCCAAACAAAAATTTATGTTGTTCCATTGGAAGAAACCTTCTTACCCTTGGATCAAAATCAACACTGATGGGAGTTATAGAAGACACACTACTGCTATTGAGGGATTTTCAAAAACAATGTTGGGGAATGCCAACTATTTTTCCAATCTCCCACTGATGCTCTCAATGCTTTGCATGCTGAAGCCTTAGTTGTGGTATGGGCTCTTCAAACAGTTGTTGTTATGGGATGGAACCTACTAATTGTGGAAATGGACTTCTTATGGCTATTCCAGCTCTTAAAAGATAACATCTCCCCACCTTGGTTTCTTCTACATGTTGTTAAGCAAATTACTCACATGAAGTTGACTCACAACCTTCAGATTATCTGAAAGAATATTTTCAAAGAGGGTAACAGATGTGCTAATTGGCTTGCACATCAAGGTGCTTTGTTTAGGTTGCCTAAAGTATATACTACCCTCCTGTGGAGCTGGCTTGGTTGTTTAAGGCAGACCTCTCTTATCTGTCTTATATTAGAAGGACGATGTCCACTGATTCCTAACCATCCTGTCTAGGGAGGGCTTTTGTTTCCTTGAGTCCTTACTGCTTTGTAATGTTTCTTTTCCTTTTCTTTTTTTCAGCCCTATTGAATGGGGAAAGGTTTTTTGACAGTTTAAACTGGTTTTTTGTTTTTTCTATTGGGAGCCCTTGACCCTTTTTGGGTGAACCTTGGTCCTTTTATTTGTGAATCAAGCCCCATATAACTTTGTAACCTTTATTTTAGTTTAACATGTAGGGAGTCTCTGTCACTCCTTTCATATANTATATATATATATATATATATATATATATATATATAAACATCTCTAAATAGAGTAGGCCAATAAAATGCAGATTGCACAATTTTATGAACAATTCTATCATTCCCAACATGTCCTTCAAATTCAGAATCATGACATTTCTAAATAATTTTCTAAATTTCTTTGTAAGGTACACATCGTCTCGTTACTAAATCTTTGAATTATTTATATAAATATTGATCATCCAAAAAATAAGAATTTGGATCATGAATGAATTTCTTTTCTTATTATTTTGCTAATTCGTATGGTAAAATACCACTAACAATATAATTTACAATATCAGCATACTGATACACCTAAAATAGATAGTAATTTTAGACACATTTTATACATATTATTGAGATATTGCGCTTTAATGGAAGGTATTTTTGTGTTTTTCTTGCATATACAAGTAAAAATGGTGAAAAATGCTTAAAAGAGAGAAAAAGGATCAAATTTGGAGCAAAAAGGTGAAAAATGTGCAAATGAGTTTTGGCGCCTAAGCGCCAGATCCGGCGCTTAAGTGTCAGTTAAACAGAGAAGGTCACGCCTAAGTTCCAGAGATCCTGCGCTTAAGCGCTAATGGCAGTTGTTAGACAAGTAAAGTCAATTTTTGTGAATCTTAAAGAGGTTTTTAAGGCATCCATTGGCTTAATAGGTGGTTATAACTACCATGGATGAAAATTATCACGAAAGGATACATCTCTTAGAGAAATACATCAAATATGGACATATTTTGAAGAGTTTCCAAGGAACCTCTTGGAAAACTATAAAAGAAAGAAGATAGGACTTTGAAAAGAGTCCTGAAAATACTTGGAAAGATTTGAAAGTTCATCCTTGGGGAGTTAGTTCAGAGAGATTTTCAGGCACCACTTTTACTTTTATTTTATCCTTTTTGTCAGCTTATTTTGATTGATTGTAAAGTGAGGAGATTCAAAGGAACTTCAAGAGTTTGGTGGAGAATTTAAGAAAAGTTTTTATCCTTTTATTTTGAGACTACTTTTGGTTTTAGTAACTTCTTGTTGGTTTGACAATGATTTCTACTTTTAAACTAAAGTGTGGTTTTGTTTTCTCCAAGTGTTGGTTTGACAATGATTTCTTCTTTTAAACTAAAGTGTGGTTTTGTTTTCTCCATAGATTCTGTTTGGTGGAGGATTTGAGATAAGTTTTTATCTTTTTTTTTAAACTACTTTTGGTTTTAATTGTGACTTCGTTATTTGAGATAAGTTTTATCTTTTATTTTAGACTACTTTTGGTTTTAATTGAGACTTATTGTTGATTGACAATGATTTCTTCTTTTAAACTAAAGTGTGGTTTTGTTTTCTCCATAGATTCTGAGTAATTTTCTTTATCTTTCTTGTTAAAGTGATAAGTAATTAAGTTGTGGATGGAAATTGTGGAGAGTATTGATCATTAATGTTGGAAGAAGTTGTGATGATTTAAATCCATGCACTTCATTTACTTCTTGATTTGGCCAATCTATATGTTAAAATTTTTTGTGAGAACATATAAGAACCGGGCTGGTATTATCTTTGTCAACAATTGGAAAGAGTCACATGAGGTTGTATGAATCAGAAAGTAGTTCATATGATTAAATGCAAATAAATAGCAAAATATTCATTGAAAAGTGTAGAGTTAGAGGACTTTAAAGTGACAGGTTAAAGCCCCCAACTTATTTTATTGTTTTAGGTTCTGATATGAGAAAGTTAGCCCCCAGGTGGAGGAAATTAAGGGAACTCTAGAGTGAGAGCTAGTAACATCCTTGCCTAGCCGATCTTCAGAACTATTCAAACATTAAGTTAGCTAATGTTCTTTATAGAATCTCTAGTAAGGGTAAAGAATGTTATTGCTCATTTTTGGCACAACACAATTTGCATACTTCCACAATAGAATTCTTATACTTATTATTGATTCATGATTAGATGAAAGATATTTTCTTATTTAGTATTTTTTATCTACAGAACTCTAGTTATCTTTTTAAGTTGTTACTATCTTGTCAAAATATCAAAAATACCAAAAATATTTGAATTTTTATTACTGAAAAATATATTAAGTTTAGGTAATTGTCTTTTTAGAAATATAAAGTTTTCTAAAAATGCATATTATATAAATTTTCTGCGGGTTCAATTATTCAGGTCTTAATCAAAAAGTCCTATATTACTTGATAACGACACGTATACTTGCGTAGTATCTATATATATATATATATATATAT
>JXCR01147043.1:106285-149749 GCA_002079205.1 Phalaenopsis hybrid cultivar | reverse complement strand
TATATATATATATATAAAAATTAAAAGTGAAATTCTTATTCTTCTTCAAGATCAAGTTTTTGATTTTATTGTAAAATAATGAAATATAAGTGAAATTTAATCTAGCCTTTGATCATCAAAATATGATTTCAGTGATTCCAATTTACATTAAATATATTTCTTCAATATTAACAACTTCATATGGGTAAATTTTTACAATAGTGAATGGACCTATCCACCTAAACTTAAATTTTCTATGGAATAATATCAATCTTGTATTATATAATAAAACCTCTAGTCTAGGCTCAAATTCCTTTTTTATTATCTTCTGATCAAACCATTCTTTCATTTTCTCTTTATATGTCCTAACATTATCATAAGGTTCATTCCTAATTTCTTCATGCTCATTAAGTTGCAATAATATTTTCTCACCAGTATCTTTTAATTTAAAATTAAACTCTTTAATAGCGCAATAAGCTTTATGCTCCAATTCTACTGGTAAGTGACAAGACTTCCCAAAATTATTCTATATGGGGACATTCCTATATGTGTTTTATAAGCTGTCCTGTAAGCTCATAATGTAGTATCTATTCAAGCAGACCAATCCATTTTATTAGGATTCACAGTTTTTTCCAAAATTCTTTTTATTTCATGATTAAATACTTCTACTATACCAGTAGTTTGGGGATGATAAACAATTGAAATCCTATGTATAATATCAAACTTCTCAACCAATTTTTCAATTCTTTTATTCCTAAAATGAGATCTTCAATTAGTAATGATTACTCTCGGCATTCCGTATATTGTAAAAATATTTTTGACTCAAAATTTTGAAACACTCTAAACATCACATTGAGGTAATGTTTTGCCTCAATCCACTTTGATACATAGTCTACCGCATAATATATATGATCCCATAAAATCTAATTCCTAAACATAAAATAATTCAACTTCCAAAGAAAAATTCAGTGGATTTCATTTATTTTTGAAANTACATACTCTCTAATACTGATCACTTGTTTTGATATATATAAATATATATGTATATATATATATATTAACATCTCTAAATAGAGTAGGTCAATAAAATCCAAAGTGTAAACATTTGTGAGCAGTCCTATCAGTTCCAAAATGACCCCCAAATTCAGAATCATGACATTTTTGAATGATTTCTTCAATTTCTTCATAAGGTGCACATCTTTAAATAACTAAATCTTTACATTATTTGTATAAATATTTATCCCAAAAGTAAAACTTTGCATCATAAATAAATTTCATCTCTTGTGGCTTTGTCTATCTATATGGTAAAATACCACTAACAATGTAGTTCATAATATCAACATACCAAGGTATTTCCCATTCTTTAATTGAATAAAGTTGTTCATTCGGAAAAGTTTTATTTATTTCTCTTTCAAGGTCAAATGTGTCTTCTTGTTCCAGCCTAGATAAATGATACTATTTGATTATCAGATCCTTTTTTATGTAGTATGACAAGATCAAATTCTTGCATCAGAAGTACCCATCTAATTAATCTTAGTTTCACTTCCTTTATTTGCATTAGATAATTTGTACCAGTGTTCCATATGCATAACACATTTAGCTCTAATTAGATATGACCTAAACTTATCAAAAGTATGAACAATTGCTAATAACTTTTTCTCAGTAATGATATAATTAATTTGGGCATCTTTTAATGTTTTGCTAGCATAATTATCGACATTATTTTTTTGGTGGGGGGTCTTGTGGAAGTTGTCGGCCACCAGAATCAGAATCGCGTCACCCGCTTTGAAGGGACATTTAATTCATATATATATTTAGTTTAGACAAATATGAAATCAAACCGATCATATATTTTTCATAGTTTAAATGAAAGAGCGAAACAATTTAAGCTTTGTATCTATCTCAAAAGATAAACACATGGCTTGACATTGAGGCTCAATCAAATAAACTAAGAAATATATGACATCTATTTGGTCTATGAAACCATTTTATTATAAGCCGACAGGTTCTTCTATTTAATATGAAAAATTAAATAGGGTTTATACTAAGCTGGGTTCGGAAAAGCTTCCTATAAGGGTAATTACATCTTAGATAACTAGTGTCACCTAAGAAAACTCTCAATAAAAATTAGGGGATATTATCTTCAAGAAGTTCAATGGAATAGGACTTTTCAATAAGATCAAACAAAGAGGGGTGAAATGAGACAACTCAAATTTGGAACATTTTATTTTTGGAATCCAAAAGAAGCGAGACTAGGGGATGTCACAGATCCTAAGGAGAACCTCGACGACTTCCCAATCTACTATATGGTTTGGTTTCAATATAGAGGAGAAATATTTAAATGTTTCATCCTGCCAATTTAATTAATTAGGGCTTACATATGTGTGAAACGATCACGCAAATAGCCTGAAAGATGTGAGGGTTTAAGTCATAATGAATGACAACCTTGGAATCCTAAAGCGAGTTAAGGCTTATGTTGTATAGCAGAGTCATACAAAGGCCTAAACAAAAGTTAAGGATTTATGTCGAACTAGATGGACAACCTCAAAATCCTATGGCTTGTAGTTTAGATCTAAGGAATGGTTGTGTTGTCGTAGATCCTCATGCTATTGTAGACCCTCATGCTATTGTATATTGCTGCCCATGAAGTTAGCTCCAAGCTCTTCGAAGAAGTAGCAGGTTTAAGTTTAGAAGTGTGAAATTATAAATATTGAGAGAAGGATCAAGTTTAGATGTCTAGTTTTCTAATGTATCAAGTTCTGATGTCAAATTAACTGATTCATAAGGTTATTTAAATATTATGGGGGGTTAAAGTTAATTAGAGCGACACCGGTTAGAATCTCACGATTCCCTTGTTCTAATACCACTATTGTCTTTTGAACTTAGCTTAAAGAAGTTGTTACACTTATTTAAACCTAGGAGATCTCGTTAACAACCATGGGTTACCTTGTCTGAGGGACCCCATATATTCAAAAGAGTGTTTTATGTTTAGTAATATTTCAAAGGATTTATGGTTACCTTTAAAAGAATTTGTTTTAGATTTTGATAATGTTGATTAATTTTAAGAGATGGTTTTGTTTTGTAGGTAAAGGAAAGTACTCAACCAAGCAGTTCATAGTATTTTTACAGAAATTAAATAACTGTAAATATATACCTTTCCTCTTCTCGACATTCTAGCTGAAATGCTAATCTTTTGCAACATTTATGTATTTTGCAGGGGACTAAGTAAGATATTCAAGTTTTAAGTAGTTGAAGGTGTAACTAATAAACCCCAAGTTATGACTTATTGTGTCCCAAAAGATCTTAGAGGATGATTTTAGAGCAAAATATGTTAAGTTTAGTTTGTCCTTCAAAATATCCAAGAGATTTCAACATGTCACGGAAATGACCCTAGTCCAATTTGAAAATCAATTGAAGCATTTTGAGTTTATTTTGAGCTTTTCACATTGTTGTATTAATCATTCAAGATTACAGCTAAGGCTACCCTATTGCTCAGTGAACCCCAGCTTTCAATTTTCTCAAGAATAAGAGAATCTGAATCATTCAAAATTTTATTTGATAGTTATGGGAGAGGGTGCACCAAAGGGACAAAATCAAGGTAATTAAGGATCTTTAATGCCTCAAGTTAAGGTAGGGTTTAAAGGCATTTAAAAAATATTAATTGATTTATTATGTATAACATTTCTAATCCCAGTTAAACAACTACTACATATGACACCTAACTCATTATTAAGCTTTCTCAATTTAAATTTACAAAGTAGATTTAAGATATTAAATATAGAATGAAATGAGATTTAAATTTTCACTAATATCAAGCTTAACACCTAACCATCAATTGATGAGATTTAAATGAGTGAATCAATGCTTCTATAACATCAAGCACTTTATCTTTAGGATCATCCTATTGAATTGATTTCCAATTTGTAATGATTGGCAAAGTGGCACTTGTATCTTTATAATGGGACAAAGGATAAGTTGGTTTCTACTGTTTGACCGTGTTTTAAACCTCTAGGAGAGTTTATTATGATCAATATTGTCCATTTATCCTTTAAGTAATCCTAAAATTTGATTTGGGTATTAAAATTCCAAATTTATCATTTTTCCCCTGAGGCTCCCCAATTCATCATTTTTCAAATAAAACTTAAGCATCTTTGAAATTTTATGGTGCCTCATTAATGAGTTAATTAAAGCATTAGAGTAGAAAATGTGATTTTTCAAAGTTTAATCACAATTTAAATGATTATTTTTATCTTGGAAAATAAGGTTTTCAAAATTAATTTATTTAATTAACTAAGACAAAATAAAAATTTTATATATATTGATTATATATTTTTTGGGAAAATAATTAGAGGTTTTCCTAGGCTAGAGGAACACTTAGACAAAATTTTATGATTTTTCAAATAATATTTACAAAAAAAAATTATATCTTTATTAAACCTCTCTAAGTTCAGAGAATTCAAAAGAGCAAATTTTATATTTTTATGATTTATTTAGATTATTTATTATATTTATTTTAATGAGAAAAATAAAAAGATGCATTTTAACCCTTTAGTAATTTTTTTTTAACTTAAAAATTATGAAAAATATTTTAATGATTCCCAAGTGATCAGGAAACTATTTTGAACATTTTGAAATATTTTTGTATTTTTTGAATTTTTAATTTTTTTTAATTTAAAATGTAGCTAAAAATGAAGTATTTTCTCGAAAATAATTTTTTCCTAATTGCTCCATATCACAAGGAACTTACAAAACTGCTTTTCATAATTTTCCTAAATTTATTTAATTTAATATAATTATTTTTGTACAAAAATGCTCTTTGTACTTATAAAATTAATCTTAATGGTTAAACCTACCCAAATAAATTCAAATTTTATAGTGAGTTAACATGATTATTCTTAACAACATGGAACTGATTTCATTAAATTTTGATTAATATTTAATTAAAATAAATTAATATAGAGTATAAACATTTAATTAAATATAAAAATGTATAAAATTATTCAGGCCATCATAATATTCTTCTTAAGCTTCTCTGACCATAGGAAACCTACTAAAACTGACCCCATAATTTTTTGAGGGATATTTTAATTTATAAAATTAAATTAAGCCAAAATAGCTATCTAAGCTTGAAAACTAGGGTTATAAGCACAGAGACGCTCTCTAACCTTAGAAAAATTAGAGAACTTGTGTCATATCATTGGAAACATACCCTAAAAATTTCAAGCTATGGTAAGCAATATTTAATCATAATGAATTAAAATAGCTCAGGGAGTCTTTAATTAATTAAAAAAATCAAAGAGTCAACAAATAATATTTTTTTGGACCACATTATTCACCTCTGTTCATTGAGCAAGAGGATATTTTTAGTTAATTTTTATGATTTTTCTACACGAAGTTAAGATTTTTCATAGTTATGGGATTGAAATAAATAAAAAATCCCTAATTTTTTACTTATCCACCTCAGCCGCCGCGTTAACCTTGTTCACTCCGAGCTTTACACGCGGCTCTCCACCATTTGATGCCGCCAAACACATCAACTGCCATGTGGCCGGCGGTTCATGTACCAAGAGTTCGTCCGGCTTGATCTCCTCCGTTCAACGAATAAACACGCAATCAAACGACTCTCCGTCAACATCCCCAAGTGTCTTAATCCGAGAATCGTTCAACTTAAAACCCTAAGATCTCCATCTAGAATCAACCAAATTGCATAGGATTTATTTCTAAACCTTCATCTAATCAAGACGAACATATCTATATTGCTTATATGGTATGAAATACAGTAAATGCTTACGAAGAATCAAAATAGGCTCGAATTAGGGTTAGAGTTTTATACCTTTTTCTGAGAGGGGAGGCCTCAATCTAATGGTTGTAGCTACTTTAATTGGGTTTAAAGAACCTGCAGATGAATACTTAGGATCTGGTGAATTGTTTAGGTATGATTTTGATCAAGGCAATTTTGAGGGGCTGATCTAGAGCTAGGTTAAAGGCCGTTTAGGATGGGGCTTTTGTGGGGAATCAACTCCTCTTACTGTGGTTATGGTTTGAGCACAATTAATTAAAATTTGGTTGATTGTGGAGGTGTGGGGAAATATTTCTCGGTTCAGGCTGAAATTTTGAATTCAAAATTGAGCTCTCATAGTGGGAACCGTTGACCTCACTTTTGGTTGAGGTTCAGTTTTTCCTCTTTAGTAGCCTAAGGTCTAGCCATATGACTTGACCTCACTTTTGGTTGAGGTTCAGTTTTTCCTCTTTAGTAGCCTAAGGTCTAGCCATAGTGACCTCATTTTTGGTTGAGGTTTAGTTTTTCCTCTTTAGTAGCCTAAGGTCTAGCCATAGGACCTCACTTTTGGTTGAGGTTTAGTTTTTCCCTTTTAGTAGCCTAAGGTCTAGCCATAAGATTTTCTTATTGCCTATTCTTAGAAAACTAGATCTGGGGTTGAGGTTTAGTTTTTCCTCTTTAGTATCCTAAGGTCTAGCCATAGGACTTTCCTATTGATTATTCTTAGAAAACTAGAAAAAGAACCCTCACCATTTGAAATTCTACACTCTTATTTACTCAACTTGAAGTTCCACATATTGGTCATAACCCCTAGCACTTAGTAAGTGGGGTCATTATTGGGGAACTCAAGATGAGTCACCCTTAGGACTGCTGGACCTTAGGGTTGACCCTAGGTGTTGGTCTAGGGATTAAGGTACCTTTTTACACTCACAATCACTCACAATCCTAAACTTAAACTTCTAGGCTTTGGTCCCTTGGTACTTTTGGGAGACTCATGTAGGTGGTCCCCTAAACCCACTAGCTTTAGGCTAGGGTTTAGCTAAGACTAGTGCATAGAGGACCCAAAATGGGGTTTTCATTGTTCCATGGCTTACTGATGGTGGTTGACACTCCAATTCTACTAAAATGCCCAACCTAGCCTTCTTGCCCCTAAACTTTCCCAAATTACCTAGATACACTTGGGACCCTAAATTTAGCCAAAATTCCCAAATTTATCCATTATACCCAAGTTGGTTCACAAATCATTCCAAACATCTTGAAAACACCCAAACTACCCAAAATCACCAAAAATTGCCAAATTACCAAAATGCCCCACTTGAGCCAAAAATTTCAAATATTCTAAAAAATCCCAAAATTCTCAAAACCTCCCAAATATTCCCAATTTCTTTTTTCTCAACTATCACATGACACAATTTGGCCAATTTGACCATCTTTGACCAAAACCCCCAAATTGCCCATTTTTCCCCAAATCTGCCTCAAATGCTCATTAATTTGATCCCAATCTCCCTGAATTTCAATACCAAACTCAAATTTACCCTCAATGTGACCAAAATAAACCAAACCCTAGCCCAATTAGTCCATGATTTGAGGCTAAGTTTGATTTAGATCAAAACCTTAATTTTTGGCACATGACCTAATCTCACCAAATTGAACCCATAGCCCAATCAATCGGCCATAATTTGTGTTGGAGAAACCTCCATAATATTCCCATACCTCAAAATTGAACTTTAATTGGCCTTGGTGAGGCCTCAATTTCATTTTATTTCAACCTAAGTCCAAAAGGCCCCAAATTTGCCCCAAATTGGCCATGTCTCAAAATCTCACCAAATTGAGGGTCTTAACCCCAATATTTCCACTCTATTTCTTCATGATAAATCCTTAAAACACCTCCCTTGATCATGTGGACCATTAAATTTAAACTTATCCTAAGTCTAAGTCAACCTAGACCCATGTCTAACCCAACATGCCAAAATGGACCAAATTTTAAAAATCCCTCAAATTGAGCCAATTGAACTCAAAATCATTTCAACCCTCCACCAAAAATCTTCATAACAATCATCTACACAATTTTGATCAATCAATTAGGCCAATTGACATGGCTAGCCTAGCCCAAACCCAAGCTTTGATCACTTGAACCCACATTGAACCCATGCACTAAAGATGGCCTAACTACCCCAAAGTCACCAAGTTAATGACTCCACAACCCTTAGTTGGACCCTAGTGTCCAGTATAAACCTCCTAAAACCACCTTAACTAAGACATGGACCAAATGTTCCCTAAATTAAAGGATTTCATTCCATATTTGCTTAAGCTTAGGATATTTCCCCTGGGTTCTTTGAGCTCCTAGCCACCTCCCCCTAGCTGACCAGCCGGTCTAGTGTCCAGAAAATGGACAAACCAAGAGCTACCCTCATGGGATTAAAACCAATTCAAATCTAGAGGCCACCTCATTCAAATTAAATTTTGGAGCCTCTCTGCCCTCTACCTAGGCAGCACATTTCAACCCCCAATTGGCCATGGTAGGAAGCTTTAAGCCATTTTTTATAAAAACTCCCCTCCAAGGCCATGGAGGTAAAGCTGAAATTTACTCTAAGGGGCTTCCCCAAATTGATCCCAAAAGCCTCTTTGAGACCTCCTAAGTGCAATCCAACCACCACATTGCCCTGAATTCCCTTGCCGGAGCCCAATTTTGAGCTTGAATCTCTGCCTAAAACCAGCACAGAGCTCATCACACTCCTACACTCCACAAAAATAAAATTAAACTCACCCACACCTTCACCATAGTGAGAGAAGGAAAAGCCCCATCAAATTCCCCTTCCACAGAGCCTCTAGCATAGCTTTAGACCAACACCAGAAATTGGGCTTGGTCAAATTCCTGCCTAAGCTTTGCACCACAACCAGAGGCTTAATCCCTAGCCTCATTGGACCCCAACAAACATGTCGAGCATCTCTGATCGAAGCTTCCCTTCTCAAAGCCAAGGTATTGAACTTCTCCTCCTCCTGAGCCTATTTTGATTCTCCATTTGATTAGGCTTAATTTAATTTCATGGTTACCATATGGATATGTTCGTCTCACTTAGACGAGTCTATAGGATCAAACTCAAAGTGATTTAGTTGAGTCTAGGCTGAGATCTTAGGGTTTTAGTGTGGACAGTCACGGGATCCCTCTATCGGGGATGATGACGGGGAGCCGTTCGATCACGCGTGTATCGGATGAGCGAAGGAGATCGAGCCGGACGGTACTTCCTTACATGAACAGTAGGTCGAGTCAGCGACTACGTGGATGGCGGCGTCCAACCAGAGCGCGCTAGACATGTTTTCAGAGTTGTCTAGGATCTAGTCAGCGCCGCTTGTTTAAATAGAAAAATTGGGATTTTCTTATTTAAATAAATAGCCATAGCTTTAAAAATTCATATCTTGGTGTAGAAAAATCATAAAAATAAAATAAAAATACCCTCTTGCTCAATGAACAAAGGAGAACAATGTGGAAATGATTTGGAGTCCATCTAATGCATATTTTATTTTTAATTAATTAAATACTGATTTGAATGTTTTGATTCCACCATGACTTATAATTTTAGTATGTTATTATCTCTGTCTTAGGAACATCCTCTGATTTTTCCAAAGTCAGAGGAGGTCCCTAGACAGAGATCCATATTTTTCAAGTTTATGTCTATTAATTACATAAATAAAAAATGATAATTAGCATGTTGCTTAGAAAATTCCAAGAAAATTTTGGAACGTTCACCATAAATAGAGGATCCTTTGGAAGTAATTTCATGTGTTAAGTCATTAAGAATACACTTAATCTTCACCAAACCTAAAACACAAAGAAAATTAATTTTGGGTAACATAAACATCTAAATGACTTGATTTTTTATCTCCACTATTATTTAGGATCTAGAGAATTCACCATAAAAAATTTAAAGCATTTTGAGTGCATTTGATGGCCTAAATTAAATTTTCAAGATAAATATCATTTTGGCACTTAAATGATTTTAAAAAAAATTAAAATATAACTAAAAAATCTATAAAAACCTATTTTTTGAGTTTTCTGTGATTGGGGGTATTTTCTAAAAATAAAATGGTATTTAAAATAAAAACTTGATTTTTAGCCTATTTTTAAATATTTAAATAATTAAAAATCCATTATAATCACAAAAATAATAAAATTCATGGAAATGTTCTAAATTACTTCCTAAGCACTTAAAAATAATTGAGATATTTTTCCTGATTTTTTAAATAAAGATATTGAATTTTAAAGCTTAAAATAAATTTTAAAGGCTAAAAATAGATTTTCACTAAAATAATTCCAATACTTCAAAGAAAAATTAGAAAAATGTGAAATTTATTTCTTTATGTCTCTTGACATTAGAGAGATTTAATAAAAATATAAAACTTAATTTTCAACATTAAAAATATTTTATAATTAATAAACACCTAAAAAATTAAAATAATTCTTAAAATTCAAATAAAATTCAAACAATCATAAAATTTGGTCGAAGGGCTTTTATGGTCAAAACCTACCTATAACAAAAATTTCAAGGGATTAGAATTTACCTTGGTCAAGTTAGGAATTTTCTTTGAAAAAATCTATTTTTGCATTAAAAATAAACATATTGATAAATTAAATTTTGAAAAATCACACTTTCTCCTCTGATGTCTCAATTGACCCATGAGTGAGGTAAGACAAAAATTCCAAAGTCATTTGTATTAAATTTGATGAATTATGAAGTGATAGAGGCTTAGGGGCAAATGTGTAATTTTGGAAATTTAGCTTTAATTAATATTTAGGCCTAATTTCAGAAAAGAAAATTAGAAATCTTTGATTCGAATTAACATATTTGAATGATTGAAACACAAAGGGTTAACTAGTTGAAACCAACCTCACTTGTCCTAATTAAAAAAGATAAATTTGAAATTTTTTTAAATTATATAAATAAGGAAGTTTAGTCAATTAAATGATCCTAGACTTAGGGGTATGATTTTAGATGTCAATAACGCACTAATTTAATACCCTATTTGATGATCAAATGAATTTCAAAACAAAAACACGAATCATCATCATCACTTATAAGTCAATCTCATTTGCAATGACTAAGAAACTCACCAAAAATCCTAAGGGCTTAGTAGTAACTTAAGCTAAATTGAAAATTAAAACATCTTTCAAACACTACAAGCCCATGTCAAAATTGGCTAAGTCTCTTAAACTTGCCTCTTTAAGGGTCTTCACCCACATAATTCTTAAATTGAATTACGAGTAATAATTACCCTATTTTTAGGGATAATTGAGACATCAATGCTCACTCAGCACTAAGGGTATTTACAAGATGAATTATTAAGCAACATAATAAGTTTAAAAGAACTCGGGACTTTCCACAAGGCAGGGAGAGAGTAGCACGGACCTGCTTCTTTCTCTAGATCTGTTAGATACCTCAGAGATCTACTAAACTTAATATATCTTGCTTAATAAAATCATCTTTAATTATACTCTTAAGGACCCACCAAGATATGACCTAAGGTTAGGTAGGTCGCCAAAATTTTACTTCCCTGTTTCATATAAACTGCCTTAACATGCTTTTTAAGTTTCAGGTGGTGGAACGAGAAGACTCGCCAGATACGCTTTTACAGTTTTAAACATCTTCTTTCTTGTACATTTATGCTTATACAAACTTGCATGCTAAACAATGATGCCACCCTATATGAAAACTAAAACTATCTGGATAGCCATAAAACTAAAACCAAAACTAAAACTAAAGTCAACCAAGATAAAATTCACTACCATAACATTCAAAATATAAAACAAATCAAAATTTAATCACAAATATCACACAAAACTACAATTGCAACTAAATTAATATGTATCTATTAGATGATCGGGAATCCCTCGGAGGAGGTAATCTACGATTGCTAACTAGGCTTCCCATGGCCTAAATGAAATTATGGAACTCATTAAGTTGAGTTTAGTAAGTTCATTTGAACTAAGTGAATCTAATAGAAAATAATGGTGCCGGAACGAAGGAACCATAGAATCCTAACCAGTGTCGCTCTTATCAACTTTAACATGCCCCCATAAAATTTAAGGAACTACGACCATAGGGCCACCTGATTTGACATCATAACTTTACACACTAGAAAACTCAAACTTGTCATGGCAAGGAGTTGGAGCTAGCATGGTGGGTAGCACGACCATTTTCAACACAAAAACCTATCTTCCCCAGCTAAACCAATCTTCTTTCCTTAGATAAAAGCAACAAAGCCATAGGACTTTGAGGTTGCTTGCTTATGCAACATAAATTCTCACCTTATCTTTAGGCCTTTGTAAAGCCCTGCTATACAATATTAGCCCTAACTCGTCTTAGGATTTCGAGGTCGTTGTTCGTCATGACCTAAACCCTCACATCTTCCATGCTATTTGTGTGATAGTTTCACACGAATGTAAGCCCTAACTAATAAAATTGAAAAGATGAAACACCTAAAAATTTCTCCTCAAAAATGATGCCAAACATTAGGATAGCTTGGGATGCCACCAAGGTTCTCCTCTGGATCCATGACATTTNTCATAGGACTTCAAGGTTTCTTGCTTATGCAACGTAAATCCTTATCTTATCTTTAGGCCTTCGTATAGCCCTACTATACAATAAAAGCCCTAACTCGTCTTAGGATTCCGAGGTTGTCGTTTATCATGTCCTAAATCCTCATATTTTCCAGGCTATTTTTGGGATCGTTTCAAACGAATGTAAGCACTAACTAATAAAATTGGTAAGATGAAACACCTAAATATTTCTCCTCAAAACTGAAGCCAAACATTAGGATAGCTTGGGAAGTTATACATCTTCCAGGCTATTTGTGTGATCATTTCACACGAATGTAAGCCCTAAATAATAAAATTTGCAGGAAGAAACACCTAAATACTTCTCCTCAAAGTTGAAGCCAAACATTAGGATAGCTTGGGAAGTCACTGAAACACTTAAATTTTTCTCCTCAAAACTGAAGCCAAACATTAGGATAGCTTGGGAAGTCACCAGAACACCTAAATATTTCTCCTCAGAAATGAAGCCAAACATTAGGATAGCTTGGGAAGTCACCGTAGTTCTCCTCTGGATCCATGACATCCCCTAGTTCTTCCCCCTTTGGACTCTACAGCAGAATGTTCCAAATTTAAACCAATCCCCTTTCACACCTCTACGTACGATCTGATTGAAAAGCTTTACCATTTTTGAATTCCCTGAAGATAATATTTCCTTATTTTTATTGAGAGTCTTCTTAGGTGACTTTGGTCATTTAAGATGTAATTAACTATAGGGGCTTGCCCTTATAGGAAGCATGTCCGAACCTAACTTATTATAAATCCTAATTAATTCTTTATATTAAATAGGGGAATCTTGATTTTTAGTGAGAGACTTCACAGACCAAACGGATGTCATATATTCCTTAGTTTATTTGATCGAACCTCATCCTTAAGTCTTGTATTTATCCTTTGGTATAGATACAGGATTTAAGGTACAACACTCTTTCCTTAAACTATGAAAAATATGGGGTCAGTTTGATTTCATATTTTTCTAAAACTAAATATATATGTAAATTAAAATTTCCTTCTGAAGCGGGTGATGAGATTTCCATTATGGTGACTGACAGCTTCTTACGGGCTATTCTCCAACCAAAAATAGCACCGACATGGGTTAATAGGATCCCTTAGATCTATTATAAATGCTGCTGTTAGAGGTTCATTAATGTCTACCCTTTGATGAAGCTTATTAATTAATTGAAAAAATGACTACAAATAATTTTTAATGGCCTTATGATAGGGTAAATCCTAAGAGAGTAGCCAGACTTCATGATAATGATGTTATTTCAATTATTGCATGTCAAGTTGCTGCATTATTTAAGAAGATAGATCAAATTGGCATGCATTTTTCTCCAACACCCCAAATGGTTGAATAAAATTCATTAGGATAAATGATTGATTCTCATAATTCATTAGAAACTATAAATGCTATCAACATACCCAATAACTCATATTCAAATTGAAATAACCAGGGTAGTGCTAACTTTAGACCTACTCATCCTCCTGGATTTAATCAACAAGTTAAGGAAAATAAGTTGTCTATGGAAGAACTGGTGTTGCAAATGGGTAATCATTTACAAAGTTAAGGTGCTGCTATTAGAAATATGGAGAATCAATTGAGATAATGGGAAATTGGAACAACCAAGGCAGTGATAACCTTTTTTGACCTCATTTTTGGTTGAGGTCTAGCTTTTTCCTCTTTAGTAACCTAGGGTCTAGCCATTGGACTTTCCTAATTGACTATTCCTAGAGGACTAGAAAAAGAACCCTCACCATTATAAATTATAAATACTACTTTACTCAACTTGAAGTTGGTCCTAACCTCTAACACTTAGTAGGTGGGGTCAACATGGAGGAGCTTAAGGGGAGTCCCTTATATGATAGTCAGACCTTAGGACTAACCCTGGGTGATCTGGTTATGGTGGGGCTAACTTGCGCACACTACACTTTTTCACTTACCCCAAACTCTATGACTCCTTAATTTGGTCTCCTGACTCCTTTTGGAAAGCTCATATGAATGACCATATACCCCTATTCTTTGGCTAAGAGGGTTAGTGCCAACATATTGAGCATCCAAAATGAGTCCTCACAAGGCTCCTATTGGGTTGGTATGGCTTCCTGGCTTGTTGTCCCATTTTGGTCCAAAATCACCAAATTACCAAAATACCCCTACAACCCCAATCTTTGCCCAAAAATCCCAAAATACCCAACTTTGTCCAAAAATCATCTCAAACCCCCCACCACTACCTAAATTGATCAAAATTCACAAAATTACCAAATTCCCAAAATACCACCTAAAATTGCCAAAATTACCAAAATGCCCCTCATGACCTAAAAATTCCAAAAACTCCAAAATCATCCCAAATAGTCCCAATTTCAATTTTTTATCATCAATTTGACCCAATTTGACCAACTTAATCCAATTTGACCAAATGCCCCAATTTGCCCTTAAAGGCCCAAATGTCCCAAAATTAACCCCAATTTTGGCCCAATTGGCCGCAATCTTGCCCAATTTCAATTCCAAAACAAAATTCAGCATCCCAAATCCTAATATAAACAAAATTTAAGTTTAATTTGACCCAATTGCAAGCCTAATTTTACCCAAATAAAAAATTCTCAATTTTGACCATATGCCTAAATCAACTAAATTAGCCCCCTAATTCAATTCAAAATCACCTGAAACTCTTCTAAAGCTTTCGTGACATATTCCTAAACCAAACTCAATAATCAATTGGCCCAATATTTTAGCCCAAAATCAATATCAAATTCAAAAGCCCAAGCACACAACATTTAATTTCAAAAGCCCAAATCCAAAGCCCACATGACAATTCTTTCTCTTCATCAACCATTTGATTAAAATCATTCCTAAAGTCCTAAATTCAAAATCAAATCATTCCAAATCAAACATCATGCAAACATTCACTAAAATATTTCATAAATTCAAAAATCTCTCCTCATGAAAGTTGACCAAGCCAAGGACAAGCCATGAAGCCACTCCCAAGCCATAGGTGAGCCATGAGAGCCATGCCACACCACCATACTATTAGTGGAAAGAGGACAAGACACTTTCATGCCCCCTTAAGATTCTTTTAACTCTTTTAATGACAAACTTAAACCCATAATTAGCCCAAATTCTTTGGATGGAGACCTCTCCACACCATTTCAGCTGAGTCGTCTGATTCTCCTCAGCACCCAAGCCTTCCTTGAGGGGTGAACCTAACCCAAAACCATGATTTGACAGAATTTGACCCAAAATGGCCCTTACCACATCTTATTTTAATTCAACTCCTTTACACATGGACATCCCCAATTGACTTCACCAAACCCATGCATTGACCTCTTTGAGTGAGATTGTGACCTGAGCCTGGCCAGCCGACCACCCAGGCTACCGGAAAAGCCAACCCAAAGTGCTCCCCCATGGCTAAAACTCAAAACTAAACCCATCAAATCTATCTCATCCTTATTGGATTTTTGTACCTTGTTAGCATCCACATAAGCAACCTAAAGCACCTACCAATTGCCTCTGTTGGCCGCTCCTTCCCCATCTATTTAAACCCCCCTCCATGGTCAAACAAAGAGAGCTTAAAATTGCTTGGGAAGACTCTACCAAATTGGTTCTAGAGCTTCCTCAAGACCTCTTGAGTTTAACCCAACCATCCTTAGCCACTCAAATCCACTGCTCGAGCTCAATTTTGAAGCTCAATCCCTAGGCCGAAACATGACATCCTCAAATCCTCAACAAAATTCAAATTAATTGCACCCACACCATCCCCACAGTGAGAGAAGAAGATCCCCCATAGAAGCCCCATCACCAGAGCACCCTAAGGTGGACTTTGATCGACACCCCAAATTGGCCATGGTCTAAATTGGGTCTAAGGAATTCACCACTGCTCGAGGCTCAATCCCTAGGCTCTTTGAACCTCCACAAAGCTTCCACAAGCATCCAATCGAGGCTTCCCCTCTTTAACTAAGGTATTGAACACTAACCCTAAACCGAGCTTCATTTAATTCTCCATGAGCATAGAGTTGATTTAGATTTTGATTAACCGTATGGATGTGTGTGTATCATCAGGAAGAGTCGAAAGGAACAAACCTCACTTTATTTGGTTAAGTTTCGAGTGAGATATTAGAGTTTGAAGGTAGACGGTTCTCAGGCTAGAGGCTTTGAGGATGATGACCTCTGGTCGTTGGATCGTGCGTTTATTGAATGGAAAGCTCTGATTGAGCCGGATGAGGAGATGGAGGGGAACCGCAGGATGACGAGGCAGATGCGTGGAAGACTTCATCAAATGGGAGCGCGCCGCGTGGAGTTTTGAAGCTGCCGTAAGTTGAGGTGGCATCGCAACACTTAAGAAGAAAAATAGGGATTTCCTATTTAAATAAATAGCCAGAACATCAAAAATCCATACCTTTGTGTAGAAAAATCACAAAAAAAATCCTCTTGCTTAGTGAACAGAGGAGAACAATGTGGAAATATTTTCATGTCCATTTGATGCATATTTTACTTTTAATTAATTAAATGGTATTTTCCTTTTTTTGATTCTCCATTTGTATAGACATTTCATCATGACATGGGACCATGGGGCCATTGATGTCTCTGTTGTTAGGCATCTCCCCTAATTTTTCTAAGGTCAGAGGGTATCTCTAACTAGAGATATCTAATTTTCAAATTAATTGTCCCTATTTTGGTATAAAAATATAATAATTAAAATACTCATCAGAAAAATACAAAATTTATTTTGGTAGGTTCACTGTGGCTAGAGGATCCTAGGAAAAATATAAACTTGATTCAACTCATTGAAAATAACCTTAATTGTCACCAACCCTAAAAATGCAAAGAAAATTAATTTGGAGTAATTATAAATGTAAATTACATAAAAACTATTCCATACTAAAATTTAATGTTAGAGGAGCTCCCCATAAAAATCTCAAGTCATNTTCTAAATTTGAACTAATCCCCTTTCACACCTCTACGTCCGATCTCATTGAAAAGTCCTACCCTTTGAAACTACTTGAAGATAATATTTCCTGATTTTATCGAGAGTTTTCTAGAGTCCTACCCTTTGAAATTCCTTGAAGATAATATTTCCTGATTTTTATCGAGAGTCTTCTACTACCCTTTGAAATTCCTTGAAGATAATATTTCTTGATTTTTATTGAGAGTCTTCTTAGATAGTCCTACCCTTTGAAATTCCTTGAAGATAAATTTTCTTGATTTTTATCAAGAGTCTTCTTAGGTGACTTTGGTCATTTAAGATGTAATTAACTATAGGGACTTGCCCTTATAGGAAGCATGTCCGAACCTAGCTTAATATAAACCCTATTTAACACTTTATGTTAAATAGGGAAACTTGTCGGCAAATATTAAGGTTTCGCAGACCAAACGGATGTCATATATTCGTTAGTTTATTTAATTGAGACTCATCCTCAAGTGTTGTGTTTATCCTTTGGGATAGATACAGCATTTGAGGTACATCGCTCTTTCATTTAAACTATGAAAAATATAGGGTAAGTTTGATTTCATAATTTTTTAAAACAAAGTACATATGTAAATTAAAACATCCTTCTGAAGTTGGTGACAGGATTTTGATTCCGGTGACCGACAACTTCTTACGGGCAACTCCTCCAACCAAAAATAGCGCCGACGGAATAAGAGGGGAAAATAATGGGATTGAGCTGAAGAGTTCTTGGGGAGTCTCTGAAAGAAAAAGGACATAATTTCCCCAAGGAATTTGCTAGCTCTTTTTATGGCTATGGAGGGGGTGGTTTAAATGGAAGAGGCTGTGGTGGCTCTCCGGCCAAGCTGAGGTGGCCAGGGTGCTGCCTAGGTGGAGGGAAGAAAGGCCCTAACAACCAATCAAGCTTAACCAGCTCAGTTGAGTTCAATTTTGGGTTTTGACCAACTTGAACTCCTTTAGATTGACTTCTTCCATAGGCTGAGGTGGTGGCTCGCTAGGTTTTGGCCATCTCTTAGCTCAGGAAGGTTAGGTGGTGGCTAATTATGATTAACTTCCAAGGGTAAGCAATGATGACAAAGATATTTCAAGTTTTGGCCAAATATGGGGTGAATTCCCTTAAATCAAGAGACCGTTGGCCCATAGCTCATCTAGGGTAGGCTAGATGAGTCTAGCTTGGTCACTAGGGAGCACTTTGTGGATGGAGTGGTCATTGGTTGACCAATTTAGCTTTGCTAAGTCAATTTTGGTTCATAGGACCAAATTGGTTTTTGGGCTAAGTTAGGCTAGCCATGCATTTGGGCTCTTTTCATTGATCAATAATATGTGGATGATTTTCATAAAAGGTATAAAAAATATTTAGAGTTATTTTGAATTGATTTGGAGGCTCACTTTGAAGGATTTTGGACATTTGATCAATTTGGGGATGTTGGGCTAAACTTGGGTTTAAATTAGGCTAGGGTTGGGCTAAGTCCAAATTGAGGCTCAAATTGTCTAGAGGGATGTTATGAAGAGTTCTCAACATTAATTGGGTGTCTATTTTGGCATTTGGGTATCAAATTGGGTGACATTTGGAGACATGGCTAAATTGGAGAAAAATTGGGGGTTTTGGATTTGGGTGAATTTAGATTCACAATATGAGTCAATTGCATTGGAATTTGGTGTGAATTGAGCTTGTTCATGATGAATTTGAGTTTAGAATTGAAATTGAAAAAAAAAAAATTAGAACCAAATTGGTGGACATTTGGGGTGAATTCGGGTAATTGGGCCTTCAAGGGCAATTTGGGGCTTTTTGGTCAAAATGGGTCAAACTAGTCAAATTGGGTTCAATTTAAGGGTCCAAATTGGTTTTGGGGAAATTTGAAATGATTTTAAAGGTTTTGGGAAAGTTTAGGCCACCAAGGTTATTTCATTAATTTTGACAATTTTGGGGGTATTTTGGTAACTTCGATAATTTTGGTAGGTTTTGGGCAATTTGGGTGGTTTCAAGTGGTTTGGGATGATTTTTGAACAAATTTGGATATTTTGAGTGAAATTGGGAATTTTGGTCAAGCTTAGGGTTTGGGGGTGTTTTGCTAAATTGGGTAGATTTGGGGAGCAAAATGCTAAGCTAGGTATTTTGGTGAATTAGAGGTGCCAACCACCTTATTCGAGTTATGGACCAATGAAATCTCCATTTGGGTCCTCTAGGTACTAGTCTTATCCAAACCCTAGCCAAGGGCTAGTGAGTCTAGGGACCATCTACATGAGTCTCCCAAAAGATAAAGGGATCAAAGTTAACAAGTTTGGACTTTGGGTTGTGAGTGGGGTGTAATGTGCAAGTGAGTGACAGTGTATGCACTACCTCAGGACCAACACCCAGAGTCAACGCTAAGGCCAAGCAACCCTATGAAACTCTCCTTGAGCTACCTATTGTGGCCCCACCTACTAAGTTCTAGAGGTTAGGACCAGTATATGGAAGTTCAAGTTGAGCAAAAAAGAGTTTAAAATTTTTAATGGCGAGGGTTCTTTTTTTAGTTTTCTAAGAATAGTCAACAGGAAAGTCCTATGGCTAGACCCTAGAATACTAAGGAGGAAAAACTAAACCTCAACAAAAAGTGAGGTCAACATTAATATATAACTTTAAAAATTTTGTCATATCTCTGCCCTAAAATAGTTGTAATTGCATAACCACTTGCATGACACATTAGCTCAAATGGTTTCTCCCAATCAGGTGAAACAATTATTAGGATAGTGATTAATTTTTCCTTTAAATTTCAAAGGCATTAAAGTACTATTGATTAAAATCAAATTTTGTATCTTTTTCCAAAATTTAATAGAAAGGCTTTGTAATTTTTGAAAAAACTTTTATATACTGTATGTAAAAACCAACATGTCCTAAAAAAATCTAACCCCTATTACAGAAGTAGGTGGAGGTAATTTAATTATAACTTTAATTTTTCCCTCAATCGAGTTCCATGCCATTTTCAGAAATTTTTTGCCCAAGTACAATTCCTCCTGCAATCATGAATTGACAATTTTCCCAATTTAATATTAAATTTGTCTTTTCACATCATTCTAGAACTTTCTCTAAATGATTTAAATATGATTCAAATGAAGTTCCAAACATAGAAAAATTATCCATAAAGACTTTTATACCCTTTTAAATTAAATCACTAAAAATTGATGTCACAGATTTTTGAAATATTGCAGGTTCATTACATAAACCAAAGGGCATTTGTCAAAAAGCAAACATACCATAAGGACTCGTAAATGTTTTCTTCTTGTGATCCTCAGGAGCAATAGGAATTTGATGATAACCGACATATCCATCCAAAAAATAGAAATATTTGTGCCCAGCTAGTCTATCCAACATTTGGTCCAAAAAAGGTAAAGGAAAATGAACTTTCCTAGTGGCAGAATTTAATTTTCTATAATCATTATAGATTCACCAACCAGTGACTTGTTGCATTGGTACCAATTCATTATTATCATTTATTGCATCAGTCACACCCCTTTCTTAGGAACATAATGAATTGGTTCATGATGTTCTTTCCATAGAATTCTATGCATACAAATCAAAGGACTGATTCCTTTGATATCAGCTAAAGTCCATCCAAAGGCTTTCTTATATCTTCTTAAAGTAGCCAACAACTTTTGTTTTTGTATTTCATTTAATTTTGACGATACGATTATAGGTAATGTAGATAAATCTCCTAAAAGATGTATTTTAAATGTTCGGAAGTATTTTCATGTCTAGTTGATGAGGTTTCATAATCGAAGGAATAATATTTCTATTATTCTATGTAGTATCTAACAGTTAAAATTGTTCCTAAACATAATCTGATTCTTCATTACTCACTTCTATATATTTATCTTGAATTACATCCTCATCTTTATGCTCCAAATGTTTTTCTTCAGTTTTCCTTTCAAATGTATTTTTGAAATATTCATTGCTTAATTATTCATTAATTTCCATTCGGAAGCATCCATCATCTCTTCCTTTTGTTGGGTATCTCATTGATTTTTATATATTAAATGTAACTTCTTGATCACTGACTCACATTTTTAACTCTCATTTCTGCACATATATCAAAGCTCTTCCAGTGGCAAGAAATGGTCTCCATAAAATGAGGAATTTCTTTATCTTCCTCCATATCTAACACAATAAAATCAAAAGAAAAGATAAATTTATCAACTTTTAATAATACATCTTCTATAACTTCCTTAGGATAGGTAATTGAACAAACAACTAACTGAAGAGTTACAGTAGTAGGGAAAATTTCTCCTAAACCCAACCTTTTGAAAATTGATAGAGGCATAAGGTTAACATTGGCTCCCAAATCACATAAATCTTTTCCAAAAAATCTTTCGCCAATAGCACAGGGAATGGTAAACCTACTAGGATCTTTAAGTTTTTCAGGAGAATTTTTTTGAATTATTGTGTTACTCTCCTCAATGAGTGCAATAGTCTCATTATCTGTAAACTTACATTTTTTTATTAAGTAGATCCTTCATAAACTTTATATAGCTTGACATTTGTTCCAGAGCTTCAACAAATGGAATGTTTATAATTAATTACCTCAATATTTCTAAGAATTTTCTAAATTAGTTATCTCTGTTATATTGTTTTAATCATTGAGGCAATGGAGGTTGTGTCCATTCTACAATAATTTTCATTGGTTTAATAGGATATTCTGAATCAAGATGAAAAGCTTTGCAAGACTTTCCATTTTCCACCCCCTTCTTTCTCAACTCCAATCTCTTTTTGAACTTTTGTTTCTAATTTTCTTCCACTTCTCAGTTGAATAGCCATATTTTGCTTTTTATTCTGATATTTAAGATTAACTTTAACATTACTAATAAAGTTTCTGGAGGTTTATTGCTAAGTGCAGTAGCAATATATCCCAATTGATTTTCATTATTCTAATTTCAGCTCCTTGACTTTGTAATTCATTTCCCATTTGCAATTTTAATTCTTCCATTGAAAATTTTATCTCATTAATTTGTGAATTGCTATTAAAACCTAGAGAAAAATAAAGTTTATAGTTAATGTTTTTTTTGGTTGTTTGAATTTCTCAATGGGTTCACAGGATTGTTCCCCCATTGAGAATTTACAGCATTAGAGTTATTATTATTCCAACTTAAATTAGGGTGATTTTTCCAACCAGGATTATAATAATTTAAATAGTGATTATTAGTTCGATTGTTTATTTCATTTAATGTTTCATATGATGATTGACAATCTACCATTTCTCCCAATGAATTTTTCTTAAGCACAAGAGCTGTCTGAGAATAACTCATTCCATATTGATTTATCTTCTTTGATATTGCAGCAATTTGAGAAAGTAAAATAGATATTGTGTCAGAATCATGAATACTAACTACACTTTTTAGAGTTTCCCTTTTAAAGGGCCATTGAAAATTATTGATAGTCATCTCTTCAATTAAAGAATATGCTTCATCGAATGATTTTCACATTAATGATCCACCAGCATCAATGTCAATTATAGATCTAAGAGATCCAACCAATCCATTATAAAAAGTTTGAATTATTAACCAATCTGGTAATACATGGCGTGGAAACTTTCTAAGGAGATCTTTAAATCATTCCCAAGCTTCATATATTTATTCTACTTCAAACTAACAAAAAGATGTGATATCGTTTCTAAGCTTAGCAGTTTTTGATGGTGAGAAATATTTAGATAAATTTTTTTTAATAATTCTCCCCAAGTTATGATAGATCTAGGCGCTAAAGAGTTTAACCACATCTTGGCTTTATCCCTTAATGGAAAAGAAAAAAAGTTTAAGTCTGACAACATCATTTGAAACTCCATCATCTTTAAATGTAGCACACAATTCTAGAAAACTAGCAAAATGTAAGTTATGATCTTCACTTGGTGTTCCCCCAAACTAAATATTTTATATCATTTGGATAATAAGAAATTTAAGCTCAAATGAAATAGTAGTTACAGGGTTTTGGATACTCAAGTGAATTTCATCTACTGTAGGATTAACATAATCTTTTAAAGGTCTCTAATGATGTTTATTTTGAATTTCTTGATTATTTAAGTTTTTAGCCATTTTGTTCAAATTTTTTTATTCTTTTTGTTGTTTTTAAATTTTCTAATAGTTCTTTCTAACTTCAAATTATAATGTACTAAACCTTCAGATCTTAAACTACGCATACACAAATATAATAAGCAATTAAAATAAGGAAACACACTTAAATATAAAAATATTTATTAAACTACAATTTTTCTTAATATAAGCTTTTCAGTTCAAACAAAGTCTTCTAAATTATAAATTAATTTACAATACCTCCCCGAAAACGGAGCCAAAAATTTGATGCGGATTTTCTGTATGAGCTTTAAGTATCTTTCAATACTACAACACACATGACAACATAATTAGTAAATATGCACATCAATCATAGTAAAAATCACTTCAGTATAGATAGTTATATGTTTTAAAATGTTTATAATGCCAACCCTAGAAATTACACAAGTATACATATTGCTCAAGATATAAAGAGCTCTAATGGAGTCCTAAGTATCGATCCCACAGAGATGTAGATATTCTTATGGTTATAACATAAAACACAATATTCAAAGTATAAAAAATTAAGTAAGAAAAATAGTTTGAAAGTAAGTTTAATGTATGTTGATGGAAATGTAGTTAAAAGAACTAAGCTAACTAAGCATTTTCTAAACTTAAAAAATAAATTTACTAAAAATAAAAAAGTTTTTTTAATGAAGAATTTAAATTTAAGAAAGAATCCTACCCCATTACAATGATATTATGGTTAGTAAAGTAATTAAAATAATTTAAAATTATATATATAATTGAATTGTTGCAAATAGAAGCAATTCTATTCTTTACCATCTATCGACTGCATAAAGAACATTGACTAATCCACAGTTTGGTCCCTAAATTCGTGGTTAGGCTGAGAGCATATTGGCTCCCACTCTAGAGCTCCCACTTCTCCCTCCCCTGAGGGCTTACATCTAGCTTTAGTTTCCAAGCAACTAGACCAATTTGGGAATTTTATTCTGTCGCCCTAAAATCTCCAATTTTACGCCCATCAAAATATATTTCCTTATTTATTTGCAGTCAACCTTATAGACTGCATTCTCGTCAATGAGATTGAATGTGATTCTTACCTTGTTTTAGAAAGTATAGAACTTTTGAATTTTATGTTTCTCAACAAATTTTAACATTTTAACTGGACAGACAAAAAAGTAAATGAAGATGAGAGTTTGAATCAAACAATTTATTAAAATTTAAAACCTCGCACAAAAATATTAATTCTTCAGAAAACCATATCTCATTGTAGCGAGAAGGATAAAGAAGACTACTCAGAATTCATGAGAAGGATATGACAAAAAAAATATTTTATATATAAAAAAGAATTTACAAAACAAATAAAGGAAAGAACAAAACTTATTTCATAGTCTTTCTCAAAAAAATCCATTGAAGTTCCCCTTAAGCACTTTCTCTCTTTACAATCACACTCAATTCTATCTTAGAAGTGTAATGAAGAAGAAATCTCTCACCTTTACTCTTCTTTTACAACTCTAGAAAAAAATCCTCTCCAAAACCTAACCCTCAAATCTCCTCTAAAGACTCCACATGCCAAAGACTCCATGATCCCCGAAAATATATTTGTGTAAAATTTATAAAGTTGACTCCGCTTTACGATGATGCCAAAAAAATTATGGGGTATTTTATGAATAAGAATGTTAAGCACTTAATGTAGGAATTTTATGCAAGTATACGTATCTTCATCAAGTAATATAAGACTTTATATTGAAGACCTAAAAATCAAGCCCACGAGGAAGGTTTAAATTTGAAATGATAAATTAACTAGAAAATTCACAGAAATAAAGTGAAATTACTGTCACTAATTATGAATGTTTGAGATACTATCAGAGCTAAATTATTAACTACTAGTAAAATTTAAATGCAAAATTTAAAACAGTAACTACTAAACTATGTTTATGTTATGAAGTTTTCTCATTTGAAAAAGTATCTTTCCTACTTCAATGAGTTTTTGGTAAAATGAGATGAGATAAATGGTTTAAATATGTATTGTGCCAAATAGGATCAATTTTAATTCTCTACCCTAATTCAATGATATAGAAAATCTTTCTCTAATCTCATGTTTAATCCCTAAATTCGTGGCTAGGCTAGATGGATGTTGGCTCTCTCTCCAGAGCTCCCACTTCCCTTCCTCTGAAGGCTAACTCTCACTTTAGTTTATAAATCGTAAGGTTGAATTGGGGATTTTAGTCTATCACCCTAAAAATCTTTAATTCTACACCTAACAATGTTATTTACCTATTTATTTGCACTTAATTCGATGAACGAAATACTCCTTCATGGAACTAAAGGTGATTCTCACTCTATTGTAGAACTCATACTCCATTTCCCGGATCATATGTTTCATAACATAATTTAATAATTCAATAGACGAGATCAAAAAGTAAATTAAAAATAGAGTTGAAAAACCATCACAATTTATTTTATATTTTAACATTGACACATCCAAAATATATCTTAATTTTTCAGAGTAGGGAGAAAGATAAAGGAAACTACTCAGACTTCATGAGAAAGATACAATAAAACATAAATTTCATATATAAAAGAAATTTCTTGCAAGAATAATAAACAAACAACACTTATCTGAAACTTTTTCTTAAAGCAAATCTTTTGTAGCCTTTCTTAGGAAATGTAGGAAGGAGAAATCTCTCACTTCTCTCCCTGTCCAACACTCTTAGAGAAGAATTCACACTTAAACTCACCATAAAAACTCAAAATTATAAAGAAAATAAATGACTAATGGACTCTAAGTGGCTATAGGGAATGTGGAATCGTGTGGAATAGAGTGGAAGGTGGTTGAAGGGCGTGAAGGGGCACGAAGGGGGGTCATTTCTGATCAATTTTTCCTCTAAATAGAGCGTAATGTCGATTTTCCAATAGGTGCATCCAGAAACTCATCAAAAAGCATCTAAAATCATCAAATCTTCTAGAAACAGGGCTTGCATCGACACTGACGTCGTCGGTGCCACTAGCCATTTAATTAATCCGCCTTCTCTATCAAATGGCACCGTAAGAGCCCAGTCTGGCGCCGTTGGTGCTGAACATTTCTTCTAAAGCTCCATTTTGACTCCAAATTCCATTTTTTTTTCTTCAAGTCCTAAAAATCAACAACCTGAAATAAAACATGAAAAATACCTTCCTTTAAAGTACAATATCACCAAGAATGAGTATAAAATAAAGTTCTAAATATGCATGTATTTTTAGTGTATTAAAATCCCCCTAACTTAAATGTTACTTGTCCTCAAGTAACTCCTTTAGTACATAAAAAAAATAACTCATGACAAAGATTTAACTTCTAGATTTCCATATTTTAGTCCACTAAATACAGTAGCATAACCTAAGAAAAATGTAAAATAACTCCAGTTAATAGTAAAGGTTTAAGAATATCTAGCAGTCAAGTCTAAGATTTCTTATTCTTTATTTTTTTCAAGGAAAATTGTAAATTATTCATATTAAAGCCACTTAGAAGATCCATAGGAAAAATAAATGAAACTTTACTAGTAAATAAGCTAATACTAAAATATAAGTTTAGAAAATGTAGCCAAGCCATCTTCATTAAGTTGATTCAAGTGAAGCCAATCTTTAATTAGGCATCTCTTCAAGCTTCTCCTCACATCTTTTTCTTTTCTTTCTCTTTTTTCTTTTTTTTAATGATCTTTTCCAATCCTTTTTTTTATTTTATTTGATGATTACTATATCTGGATAGCCTTTAATGATTTTGAACTTCACTATCTTCTTCTTAATGTTAAAAACTTTTCACATTCTTTCACTTTACAAATTTCTATTAGGTTTAAAGATTTTTCATAGAGTTTAATTCTTTTCTTCTTACTTGAAAATACTTCAAAAATACAAATTCCCTTACTTACAATAGAAAAATATAGTCTTATTCTCTCATACCAAATATCTTAATTTTTAAAATAAATCTTTATTATTGAAAATTTTTACTTAAGTTTACTATGTACTTAAAAAAACAAATATAGTTATCTAAAGTTTCCCTCTAGTACCAATGACCATGTTAAATTTTATAAATTTTGAAAATACAGCTAATTAAGGACAAATAAAATTAGGTTTCTTTTCCTTAAAAAGGAATTTTTTTTCCCCCCAAACTTAAATTTTTAAAAGATTTAGCATGAAAAACTGAAAAAAATAAAGGGTGAAAGAAAGCATTTAATAAATAAAGAAAAGACTTACCTGTTGAAGGATAAATTAACTATATTTTTGCTCAAAGCACTGATTTTGTTAAATGCCTTTCGTTTTGAATTATATGCCACTTGAGAGTGACGAAAATTCAATACGTTTTACAACAGTTTTCCTTATGCTGATTATTACCTGTATTGGCATAAGAACTATGTATACCATGCAAAAGCGTCAAAATAGCCCCGTAACTCTTTACGGGGGCCACTTTAGTTCTGAAGTCGATAAAAGTGTCAATTTTTTTCCAGATTCGTTTAATTTGTGCAGAAATAGTCATACCGAAGGAATATTTCAGCTCCAATTTAAAGAGTATGGGAATTATTGACACTTTTATAGACTTTGGGATTAGAATTGCCCCATGTAAACAATCAGGAGACTATTTTAACACGTTTACTTTTACTGTTGAGTAGAAGAATAGACTGAACATGATTATGGTTTTAGGTCAGTAATATCAGTAAAGCTCTTCATAAATGTGGATATCAAATGTGTGGATTTAAAATGATGTACAACGGGCACACCGGTTGAAAATTGAGCCCCATAATACTCATCAGGCCCACCTATTACCAACGCCTTAAACAAATGGTGGATGACAAGATCCACTTGAGAGGGCGTGGCCCCGTGCAGATCCTTACAAAGCAGCCTACCAAAAGCTGTTCTCGTGATGGCAGTTTGTGTTTCAGAGAGATGGAACGAGACTGCATGATTTCTCACGGCGCTGCTCACTTCCTTAAGGAGATGTTGTTCAATCAAAGCAATGCATATAGAGTTCGTGTCTGTGAGAGATGTGGGCTCATAGCCATCGTCAATCTGAAGAAGATTTCTATCGAGTGTAGATGTTGCAAGAACAAGATCAACAACATTGTTCAAATAGGCTTTCTCCCATTCTTATTTTTGTCTATTATCTTTAATCATTTTATAATAGCATTCAAATTCTCTTATTTCATATTTTATTGTGATAAACCATATAAGAAACTGTCATTCCAGTCTTATTATTGTCTCATCCATTCTTATTTCAAACCTGTAAGCCTGCAAGCTACTGTTCCAAGAGCTCATGTCTATGGACATTGCCCCCGGAATGCTCACCAAGGAAGAAAATGTTACCAGAAAATGAAGAAAAGATTATGAGTGAGAAATTCCACCTGATGTTTTGCACTGTTTGAAATGAATATTTCTAATGCATAACTTATGGTTTAAATGAAGATTTTTAAGTCTTTTCTGTATGTATTTTTCTAATGCATAACTTATGGTTTAAATGAAGATTTCTAATGCATAACTTATGGTTTAAACTGAAGGAAAACATTTAATCCTTGAAATGAAGATTTTTAAAAGATTTAGCTAGTATAAATATCATAATCAAGTAATATAAGACTTTCTATTTAAGTCCCAAATATCGATCCTACAAGGAAAGTTTAAATTTGAAATGATAAATTAACTAAGAAATTCACAGAAACAAAATGAAATTACTCTCACTAATTTTAAATTTTTGAGAAACTATCAGAAATAAATTATTAACTACTAGCAAAATTTAAATGCAAAGTTTAAAATAGTAACTACTAAATTATGTTTATGTGTTGAAGTTTTCTAATATGAAAAAATATCTTTCCCACTACAAAGAGTTTTTGGTGAAATGAGATGAGATAAATGGTTTAACTTTGTATTGTACCAAATAGAAAAAATTTAAATTCTCTACTCTGATTTAGGGTTATATAAAATCATTGGCTAATATCAGGTTTAGTTCCTAAATCCATGACTAGGCTATGAGGATACTGGCTCTCACTCCAGAGCTTCCACATCCCTTCCCCTGAAGGCTAACTCTCGCTTTAGTTATTAAACAGTAAGATCGAATTGGGGATTTTAGTCTGTCACCCTAAAATTCTCCAATTCCACACCCAACAATATATATTTCCCTATTTATTTGCACTTAATTCCATGAACAAAATACTCCTTCATGGAATTAAATGTGATTCTCACTCTATTGTAGAACTCATACTTCATTTCCTGGACCATATGTTTCACAACATATTTTAATAACACAATTGGCCAGACCGAAAAGTATATTAAGAACTGAGTTGAAAAACCATCACAACTTATTTTATATTTTAACATTGGCACATTCAAATTATCTCTTAATTTCACCATATCTCAGAGTAGGGAGAAAGATAAAGGAAACTACTCATAATTCATCAAAAAGATACTACAAAACATAAATTTCATATGTAAAAGAAAGTTCATACAACAATAACAAACACATAACACATATCTGATATTCTTTTTTAAAAACAATTCCCTTGTAGCCTCTCTTAGAAAATGAAGGAAGAATAAATCTCTCGCTTCTCTCCCTCTCCAACACTCTTAGAGAAGAGCTCACACTTACACTCTCCACAAAAAATCAAAACTATAAAGAAAATAAATGTCTAATGGACTCTAACTCGCTAAAGAGAATGTGGAATAGCGTGGAAGCGAGTGGAAAGCGGTTGAAGGGCACAAAGGAGCGCGAAGGGGGGTCTTTTTTTATTCAAAATCGGCTCTAAATAGAGCATAAGTTCGGTTTTCCAATTGGTGCATCCAAAAAATCTTCAAAAAGCATCCAAATTTGTCGAATCTTCTAGAAATAGGGCTTGCACCAACACTAGCGCCGTCGACGCCCATTCTAGCACCGTCGGTGCAAGTGGTTAGTAAATAAAATCCATTCTCTCTAACAAAAGATGTCGTTGGCAGCCAGTCTAGGACCGTTGACGCTGAACAATTCTTAAAAAAAACTCCATTTTGACTCCAAATTCCATCCTTTTTACTTCCTTTTTGCTCCAAGTCCTAAAAATCAACAAGCTGCAATAAAACATGAAAAATACCTTTCTTTGAAGTGTAATATCACTAAAAATGACTATCAAATTTGAGTCTAAAAATACATATATTTTTAGTATGTCAAAGTCCCTAAAACTTAAATGTTACTTGTCCTCATGTAACTCCTTTACTACATAAAAATATGACTTATGGCAAAGATTTTAACTTCTAGATTTCCATATTTTAGTTCACTAAATACAATAGCATAACTTAAAAAAAATGTAAAATAACTCCAGTTAATACTAAAGTGTCGGCATTATTTCGGGTTGGTTTGTGCGGTTGCCCGTAAGAAGTTGTGGGTCGCTAGAAGCTGTCGGCGTTATTTCGGGTTGGTTTATGGGGTTGCCCGTAAGAAGCTGTCGGTCGCTGGAATCGAAATCCCGTCGCCCGCTTCGGAAGGACGTTGAAGTATGAAATCAAACTGACCCCATATTTTTCATTCTTTAAAATGAAAGAGCACTGTACCTTAAATCCTGTATCTATCCCGAACGATAAACACAAGAATTGAGGATGAGGCTCGTTCATATAAACTAAGGAAAGTATGACGTCCCTTTGCTCTGCGAAACCTTTGTATTTGCCGACAAGTTCCCCTATTTAATATATAGGATAAAATAGGGTTTATATTAAGCTGGGTTCGGACATGTTTCCTATAAGGGCAAGCCCCTATAGTTAATTACATATTAAATGACCAAAGCCACCTAAGAAGACTCTCGATAAAAATCAAGAAATATTATCTTCAAGGAATTTCAAAGGGTGGGACTCTTCAACAAAATCGGATGTAGAGGTGTGAAAGGGGATTGGTTCAAATTTGGAACATTTTATTGTAGAATCCAAAGGAAGAACAACTAGGGGATGTCATGGATCCAGAGGAGAACCTCGGTGACTTCCCAAGCTATCCTAATGTTTGGCTTCAGTTTTAAGGAGAAATATTTAGGTGTTTCATCCTGCCAATTTTATTAGTTAGGGCTTACATTCGTGTGAAATGATCACACAAATAGCCTGGAAGATGTGATGGTTTAGGTCGTGATAAACGACAACCTCGGAATCCTAAGACGAGTTAGGGCTTATATTGTATAGTAGAGTTATGCAAAGGCCTAAAGATAAGGTGAGGATTTACGTCGCATAAGTAAGCAACCTCGAGGTCCTATGGCTTTGTTGTTTAGGTCTAAGGAAGGAAGACTGGTTTAGCTGGGGAAGACAGGTTTTGCTATTGAAGATGGCCGTGCTGCCCACCAAGCTAGCTCCAAGCTCCTGCCGCGACGAGTTTGAGTTATCTAATGTGTCAAGTTATAATATCAAATCAGGTGACCTTATGGTTGAATTTCTTTAAATTTTATAGATGGCATATTAAATTTTATTAGAGCGACACCGGTTAGGATCCTACAGTTCCCTCGTTCCGGCATCACTATTTTCTATTGGATTCACTTAGTCTAAATGAACTTATCAAACCCAACTTAATGAGTTCCATAATTTCATTTAAACTGTAGGAAGCCTCGTTAGCAACCATAGTATACCTCTTTCGAGGGATTCCCGATCATCCGATAGAGACATCTTAATTTAGTTGAAGTTGTGGTTTTGTGGGATGTTTGTGATTAAATTTTGAGTTGTTTTATATTTTGAATGTTGTGGTGGTGAATTTTATCTTGGTTGATTTTTAATTTTGGTTTTGGTTATGGTTAACATGCAAGTTCATGTAGGTAAATGCATGCATTAAACATGTAAGGAAAAAGGCAGAAGAAAGACGGTACTATAAACTGGAAAAGCGTACCTGGCGAGTCTTCTCGTTTCACCACCTGAAACTTGTAAATTCATGTGAGGGCATTTATGAAGAGCAAAAAAGTAGAGTTCTGAGGGGTTTTCCTAACTCTATGTTGTATTTTGGTGAGTCCTTAAAAGTTTAATTAAGGATGATTCCATTAAGTGAAAAATATTAAGTTTAATAGGCCTCTGAGTTATCCAACAAGCTAAGAGGGGGAAGCAGGTCCTTACCTCTCTCTCAACAACTAGTGAAAAGCCTCGAGTCCATTTAAAATCATTATGTTGCTTAATGGTTCATCCTGTGAATACCCTTATTACTCAGTGAACATCGATGTCTCAATTATCCCTAAGAAAGGGGTAATTATCATTTATCATTTAATTTGAAAATTATGTGGGTGAAGACCCTTAAAGGGGCAAGTTATTGTAATTTGAACACTTAGCCAAATTTTAATCCTAATTGGGCTTAGTGGTGTTTCAAAGATGTTTGATATAATTATGTTTATTTCTCTAATCCTTTTTTAGTTAATCTTGATTTAACCTAGTCACCACTAACCCATAAGACCTAGGTGATGTCTTAATTAGAGGGTTAAGTTTTAAGTAGTCATGATTCATGATTTGAATTTTATTTGAAAATCAAGATAGGGGTATCAAATTGATTAATTATTGACTTCAAAAGTCATACCCCTAAGTCCATGATCATTTAATTAATAATTTAGAAATTTATTAATCTTAATTAAGAAAGTGCGATTGGAATAAACTTCCAAATTTTAATAATTTAGAAATTTATCAATCTTAATTAAGAAAGTGAGATTGATTCTTACCAATTAACCCCTTTGTGTTTCAAACATCAAGTGAATTGATTAATATTAGAGGTTACCCATTCCCCTCCTTGAATTAAGCCTAAATGTTAATTAAGGCAAAATTTCCAAAATTACACATTTGCCCCTCAAGCTCTAACATTTCATAATTTGTCAAATTCAATTCAAATGACTTTGAAATTTTTATTAAACCTCATTCATTGGTCAATTGAGGCATCAGAGGAGGAAATGTGACTTTTCAAAAATTAATTTTATTTATATAATTATTTTTCATGCAAAAATAGGATTTTTCAAAGAAAATTCCTAACTTGACCAAGGTAAATTCTAATTTTAATGCAAAAAATTGGATTTTTCAAAGAAAATTCCTAACTTGACCAAGGTAAATTATAATCCCTTGAAATTTTTACTAGAGGTATACCTAGACCAGAGAAGCCTTGGGATAAAATTTCATAATTTTTTGATTCTCTGTGATTTATTAGAATTATTTTAAATTCTTGGTTATCTATTAAAAATAAAATATTTTAAGTGGTGAGAATTAAGTTTTATATTTTTTAAAAATCTCTCTAAGGTCAGAGAACTTTGTGGAGCAAATTTTATATTTTTCTAATTTTTCTTGGATTTATTGGAATTATTTTAGTGAAAACTCATTTTTTTAGCCTTTAAAAGTTATTTTTGAACTTTAAAATAAATATCATTATTTAGAAAATCAGGGNGTTTGGGCTAGGTTAGCCATGTTAATTGGCTCAATTTATTGTTGCATTTGGTGTAGATGATCACAAGGAACACCTTTGGTGAAGGATGGAAATGGTTTTGAGTTCAATTGAAAGGTCAATTTGAGGAATTTTGAACTTTAATCAATTTAGTCATGTTGGGCTAGGCTTGGGTCTAGCTTGGGTTAGCCTTGGGATAAGTCGAAATTAATTATTGTAAATGGTCAATAGGGACCTCATGAAGAGTTTCCAACATGAATTGGATGCCAATTTGGAGGTTAAGGCAATCAATTGGGTGAAATTTGGGGACTTAGCCAATTTGGGGCTAAATTTGGGAATTTTGGATTTAGGCCAGAAGAAAATAGATTTGAGGCTTCACCAAGGCCAATTAATGGTTTATTTTTTGATGTATAGGATTGTTATAAATATTTCTCAACATTAATTGTGCTAATTGACTAGACTGTGGTTTCAATTTGGTGAGATTAAGTCATATGGTCAAAATTGGGGTTTTGACCCAAATCAAAATTGGGCTCAATTAAGATCAAATTTATGGACATTTGAGTTGGATTTGGGGAAATTTAAGTCTTTAAAGGGCAATTTGGGGATTTTTGTTAAAGATGGTCAAATTGGCCAAATTGGGTCATGTAGTAGTTGAGAGAAATGAAACTGGGAATATTTGGGATTTATTGGGATTTTGTGGGAATTTTTGGAATTTTTGGGATTTTGAGCTATGGAGGGGTATTCTGGTAATTAGGGGGTGTTTTAGGGGAAAAGGCCAAGATGGGTATTTTGGTAGAGTTGAGGTACTAATCATCACCAATAAACCATGGACTAAAGGAAAGCCCATTTTGGGTCCTCTACATAGTGGTCTTAGCTAAACCATAGCCCTAGGGCTAGTAGTTTAGGGGACCATCTACATGAGTATCCCAAAAGATCAAGAGATCTAGGCTAGAAATTTGAGTTCAGGGTTTTGAGTGATTGTGAGTGCAGATAAGTGTAGTGAGTGCCTTAGCTCCAGACCAACACCCAAGGTTAACCCTAAGGTCCAGCAATCCTAAGGGTGACTCACCCTGAGTTTCCCCCATAGTGACCCCACCTACTAAGTACTTAGAGGTTGAGACCAACATGTGGAACTCCAGGTTGAGTTAAGAAAAGGGTAAAATTTCTAATGGTGAGGGTTCCAAGTCTAGTTTTCTAGGAATAGTCAACAGGAAAAATCCTATGGCTAGACCCTAGGCTACTAAAGAGAAAAAACTAAACCTCAACCAAAAATGAGGTCAATAAATGGACCCCCAATAGGTGAGGTATGCTGGGCAAGCACACCGCGCGTATTGGCGTTGACCGACAAGATCAACAAGAACCAATACAAACTCCTAAGTTAGCAGACCCAGAAGTACGTGTAGAGTTGTGTGTGATTTGTTTCTGCTGAAGAATTAGTAGTTTATATGCTTAATCAAATCGAGAAGTAGGGACTCTCGCCGGGTATTGGAGAGTGGACTTTAAGTTATGAAATTTCAAAGATTTCCAAATGATGGGAGTCAAGATGTAAGTGTTGACCCCGAGGTAGGAATTGAACTTCAGATATCAGTTCAAAGAGAGAGAGAGAGAGAGAGAGAGAGAGAGAGAGAGAGAGAGAGAGCTGGAGTGTAAGGACCGACCTCGAATGTAATGAGTCAGAAATGTAGGATTGATTCAGAAATGAGAATTGAAATGTAGGTCAATTCCCAAAAGAGAGTGTCGGAATGTGAGGACTGACCTCAAATGTAAAGAATCAGAAATTTAGGACTGATTCAGAAGTGAGAATGGAAATGTTGGTCAATTCTCAAAAGAGAGCGTTGGAATGTGAGGACCGACCTCAAATGTAAAGAATCAGAAATTTAGAATTGATTTAGAAGTGAGAATTGAAATGTAAGTCAATTCTCAAAAGAGAGCGTCGGAATGTAAGGTCCGACCTCAAATGTGGAAGAATCAGAATTTAGGACTGATTCGGAAGTGAGAATTGAAATGTAGGTCAATTCTCAAAATATAGAAATGTAGGTCAATTCTCAAAAGAGAGTGTCGGAATATAAAGCCCGACCTCAAAATGTAAAGAATCAAAAATTTAGGACTGATTCGGAAATGAGAATTGAAATGTAGGTCAATTCTCAAAAGAGAGCACCAGAATGTGAGGACCGACCTCAAATGTAAAGAATTAGAAATTTAGGACTGATTCAGAAATGAGAATTGAAATGTAGGTCAATTCTCAAAAGAAGATGTCGGAATGTAAGGTCTGACCTCAAATATAATGAATCAGAAGTTTAGGACTGATTCAGAACTGAGAATTAAAATGTAGGTCAATTCTCAAAAGAGAGCGTCGGAATGTGAGGACCGACCTCAAATGTAAAGAATCAGAAATTTAGGACTGATTCAGAAATGAGATTTGAAATATTAGGTCAATTCTCAAAAGAAGGTGTCGGAATGTAAGGTCCGACCTCAAATGTGAAGAATTAGAAATTTAGGACTAATTCGGAAATGAGAATTGAAATGTAGGTCAATTCTCAAAAGAAAGTGTCGGAATGTAAGGTCCAACCTCGAATGTAATGAAGCAGAAGTTTAGGACTGATTAAGAAGTGAGAATTGAAATGTAGGTCAATTCTCAAAAGAGAGCGTCGGAATGTGAGGACCGACCTCAAATGTAAAGAATCAGAAATTTAGAATTGATTCAGAAATGAGAATTGAAATGTAGGTCAATTCTCAAAAGAGAGCGTCGGAATGTGAGGACCGACCTCAAATGTAAAGAATCAAAAATTTAGGACTGATTCAGAAATGAGAATTAAAATGTAGGTCAATTCTCAATAGAACGAGTTGGAATGTAAGGTCCGACCTCAAATGTGAAGAATCAGAAATTTAGGACTGATTCGGAAATGAGAATTGAAATGTAGGTCAATTCTCAAAAGAAAGTGTCGGAATGTAAGGTCCGACCTCGAATGTAATGAATCAGAAGTTTATGACTGATTCAAAAGTGAGAATTGAACTGTAGGTCAATTCTCAAAAGAGAGCATCAGAATGTGAGGACCGACCTCAAATGTAAAAAATCAGAAATTTATNACTCAACAAGTTTGTTTTATTTTCCTGTTGCTTTTGTCACAATTGATTTTTCAAAAATGTGTTTTTAAAGTTCTAATTTCAATTGGTTGATAAGAAATTTGTTTTGTTATTTATTTATCACAATTATCTTTTATTTGAGTTTTATTTATTGTTGAAAATTTGTCGTTTCGTTCTTTGTTCATTGGAACTTTGAACCATTGCATGGTTCGCGGCTTTCATCCATTGCACAAAAAGGCAAGTGACAAAAACGCACAACTTGAGAGAAATTTCNATATACTAATTTCCATGATTATTTTAAGAAAATTATGTGAAATAACTTGAAAAATATGGATCTCTGTATAGGAACCTCATCTGACTCTGGAAAAATCAGAGAATGTTCCCCCTTACAGAGGCTACAATATGTCAAAATTTCAAGTCAAGCTGATGTGTCAATATGCATGAAGAATCAAACGATTCCAAATAGTATTTAATTAATTAAAAATATTTTATGCTTCAAATAGACTTGAAAAATTATCCACATTATTCTCCCTGTTCACTGAGCAAGAGGGTGTTTTTATTTTATTTTTGTGATTTTACTACACAAAGTTATGTATTTTTGAAGTTTTGGGGATTAAATAAATAAGAAAATACCCCTATTTTTCAATTTAAACCGCACGTGCCACCTCAACCTACGACGACTCCGAAAGCATGCGTGGCGCACTCTGGTTGGACGCCGCCATCCACGTAGCTTGCTGACTCGGCCCGCTATTCATGTCTCGAAGCGCCATCCGGCTCGATCCCCTCCGTCCGTTTGATCACGCTTGATCGAACGGCTCCCCATCATCGTCCCCGATAGAATGATCCCGTGCCCATCCAGACTAAAACCTTAAGATCTANGACCAAGCTCGATTTCAGGTGTTGGTCTAGAGCTATGGTAGAGGCTCTCTGGAAGGGGGATTTGATGGGGCTCTAGATTCTTTCACTCTTGTAAAGGTGTGGGCACAAGCATTTGAAGTTTGGTGGAGTGTGCAGGTGTATTGGGTTCTGTCCTAGTTTCCAGCAAGGTTTCAAGCTCAAAATTGAGCTCCGGCAAGGGGAATGGGTGAAGAAATGGTTGGAATGCACTGAGGGGATCTTAGGGAAGCTCTGTGTGAAGTTTAGAGAGGCCTCTTTGGTTTGCTGAGAGGATCTTAGGGAAGCTCTGTGTGAAGTTTGGAGAGGCCTCACTAAGGAAATTTTAGCTGGGGATCTTAGGGAAGCTCTGTGTGAAGTTTGGAGAGGCCTCTCTAAGGAAATTTCAACACATGGAAGCTCTGTGTGAAGTTTGGAGAGGCCTCTCTGAGAAATTTTTAGCACACCTCCCATGGCTGAGGGAGGTGAGTTTTGATAAAAATGGCCATGGGGTGGCTCTCAGGGCATAAGTTTGGGTGCATTGTGGTGCTTAGGTGGAGGGTAGAGGAGCTCCATTGTTTGATTTGGGTGAGCTGTCCTCTAGGTTTGATTTGGGTGAGGTGCCATGGGAGTGGCTCTCGGTTTTGGGCTTTTCCGGCACTAGGTTGGCTGGCCGTCCAGGGGGAGGTGGCTAGGAGCTCACCCAGCGGAATCATCACAACAATTTAATGCAAATGTGCTTGGATTTGGCAAAGATATCTTAAGCATGTGCATTTTTTGAAATAAGATCCCTAAGNATAAGAGTTCCCTTTGCATGTATTCAGAGGTACAACCTTCTCATACTTCGTAAGGAAACAGTTCCTCCAACTCCGGGTCTTGCTGGAATCCATATGGTATCTTATTGTCATCCATTCTGCGGAATGCAGTGTTTGGCAACGTTTGCACCGTTGCCCTTGAGAACAAGTACTGAACCAACTGAAAGAGGAATCTCCACAGCTCCTTGAATTCACCAGGGCCGATTATATCGATTTCTTTTCCAAACAAAATATTGCTCTTACTCATGCAGAAAGGCCTAACAAAGTCATGATGGTCGATGTGCGGGGGAATGCAGTCACCTTCTTTGTAAATGCTGATGATGCAACTGTTAGGAATGCAAGTGGCGGGTAGGATATTCCACTTGATCATTCTCTTCATCATCCACTTTATCATTGGTGGTAACGGATCCACTTGGTCATTTCTGAGTATCCCAGGCTGATTCTCCTGTCTGTCGTTTGTAAAATTGTAGCAACATCCGCGCTGGATGGTGATTCTTCCCTTTCCCCGCATCCATTTCTTCAGCTCGGAGTACGTGCTTTCCATGAGAAGGCCTACTCGACCTCTATCTCTCAAATTGAAGATGCAATCCAGGATGCTTCTTTCATCAGTTTCAGAGAAAACCCTAGTATATAAATCCAGGCCTTCCAATATGTTGACAAACTTTCCTTGAACCTCTTCATATAACTCAAATTCTCTCTTGTTTACCTTGCTTATTTTGTAGTATTCTACCATCCCGGGAGTTAGCAGTTGTCTGGGGTGTTCTTTCCTTCGGGCCTCGGCGGGAATCCAAACCGGTGCTGGCCGATCCGGAATATGAGATTCAGCCTCAAGCGGGATGTATGATCCTGTGCTCCATGGTGCGCATTGATCCGTCCCTAGTGGGATATACGGCTCGTTTGCCACAAAATCTGCAGTCTGAGACTCGTTGGTGCTTGACGTGTATTCTTCTAAGGTACTGAAACACTGTAGATGTAAAATGTTGTAGTCAGAGCATTCTACAAATGCGCCCGTGACTGATGTCCTGGCTGGTATCTCGACGTTGCATGTTGGGCAACCTCTGCACAAGTTATCTTAGACTCGGGGTACATCTGATTCTGTCAGAAATCCTGATTCTTCATCTATAGTGGGCAGGCTGGCATAAGTCTCTCTCAGATCTGGGTTGTAGATATGTTCCTCAGGAATGGGGGTGAGAAAATCGTTTACGTTTCTTTGGCGCTTGCGCTCCTGTCGCAGGAAGGCTCTCTATTTTTTTCAGCTCGCATTTCTGCGTTGTGTTCTGCGGAGTGGAGTATTTAGTAGTTGTTCACTGTGGGCAGCTACTAAGCCCCTCGCCGGAGTAGCTATCATGGAGGGCAGTCGGCTGGGCCCCTCCATCGGATTTTGTTCTGCTATCACGTTTTTACCCTTACATGACGCGTCGTCCTGAGTGGTCACCCTAAATAGTGAGGGTAGTCCTTTCTTTTCTTCATTGCTAACTACGTCCATTAGAGGACTGTCATAGTCCATATCAATCTGGTTGAAATCCATGTCGAAATCTATGACACCTCCTTGTGGCGCCATCTCTTCATTCAGTGCGAGGTTCCAGTCGTCCCGGAAGGCAAAGATCAGCCTCTGTTCTGCATTTTTTCTGCAGACGATAGAAAGGAACGTCAGTGGGCCGAAGTTTGGCATGAACAAGAACAAAACAGAGTATCCATTAAAGTAAATTTTAGTTTGTTTTGGTGAAAATTATTACTCATTTTATGTGTGAGTTTTGTTTTAATTTAATGGAATTTTTAAATCCAAAAGTAGAAAATAGAACGTGTAAAGTTCAAAAAATTTTCTCAAAATTTTCATTATATATGAGATTAATTACAAAATTTGGACCCGGTCATAGACATACGGCCATATAGATAACCCTAAAAAAATCAAGGTTTCAAAGTTTCAAAGCAAGCATAAGCAAGCAGAGGTAAGCGACATTAAGCAGCATCAGGTCACCTAATAAGTTTTCAATTATCATCCATTTATCAGTAACATGGGTCTTTCACCCCGGAAGTCCACTAACTGATAGGCTCCTCCTGCATAAACTTTCTCTACGACAAATGGTCCCTCCCAAGTTGGCTCGAATTTGACACCTATTTTGCGACGAGCAAGAATAGGACTTTTGAGCACGAGTACGAGGTCACCAATTTTGAATGTCCTTGGGCGGACCAATTTATCATGGGCTTGTACCATCTTTGCCTAATAGAGCTCCAAATGTTGTTGGGCCTCCAGTTATTTTCCCTCGAGACTCTCTAGTTCTTCAAGCCTGAGTTTTGTGCTTTCTTCTGTTGTAAGTTGGTTGGCAACGGCAACTCTGACAGATGGTGTCTGGATCTCTAGCGATAGCACGACCTCAGTCCCGTACACGAGCATATAAGGTTTACACTAAGTGGGAGTCCTCAAAGTCATCCGGTAGGCCCACAGGGCTTCTAATCATGAGCATATAAGGTGGACACTGAGTGGGAGTCCTGAAAGTCGTCCGGTAGGCCCACAAGGCTTCTAACAATTTGTTGTGTCAATCCCTTTTATTTTCATCCAATGTTTTCTTCAAAATCTGTACCAGTGTCTTGTTGAAAGCTTCAGCTAGACCAGTTGCTCTAGGATAGTATATTGTAGAGTATCTCCAATTTATCCCATGTCTTTTGACGAAATTGTTGATCTTCGTCCTTGTAAAAGCTGTCTCATTGTCAGAGATTATTCTTCGCGGTACTCCAAAACGGTAGACGATTTGGCTTTTGAAAAATTGAAGGATGTGCTGTGCCGTAACCTCACGTAATGGTACTGCCTCTGCCCATTTGGAGAAGTAATCCGTAGCGGCAAGTATGAATCTGTTTCCTTTAAAAGAAGGAGAGTCTATCAAACCTATTATGTTTGTGCTCCAACAGTCGAATGATCACGAGGCAACTGTTGGGTGTAGCACATTCGGAGGCTGGTGTAAGACCACCCCATGCACCTGGCATTGGTGACATCTTCTATATCGAATGGCCACGAGGCAACAGTTGGGTGTAGCACATTCGGAGGTTGGTGTAAGATCACCCCATGCACTTGGCATTGGTGACATCTTCTGGCTGTATCCATGCAATCGGCATCATTGCTGGCCAATAATATCCGAGTCTTTTAATCTTCATTTTCATTTTTGGTCCCGACTAGTGAGCGCCACACAATCGGCATGTACTTCTTTGACAATGCTTTGTGCCTCGGCTCTGCTCAAACACCGTAGCAACATTTGATTGAACGATCTTCTGTAGAGAACATTTCCCACCTGGGTGTAAGACATGGCCCTTCTTGTGATGTGGTGCGCCTCAGACTTGTCCTCTGGCAGCTTTCCAGTATGCAAATATTCTATTAATGACTTGCGCCAATCTTCATTGATGTCTGCAACTGTATTTATTGTTTATTCTTTTCCAAGTTTACGAAGAGTTTCAAAGTCATTTTGAGACAAGACTCATCTTCCTTGCATCGTTACTTCGATGGAATCCTCCGGGGGACACACCATTTCCTTAGCCAGTTTTGCTAAAGCGTCGACATGAGCATTATCTCCCCGAGGAATCCGGTAGAAAGTCACCTCAGGAATCTGCTCTAGGAGCTTCATCGCGTACAGATGGTATTCTGCTAATCTTGGTTTTAGAATTTTGTATTGTCCGTCGACTTGCTGGATGCAAGTTGAGAGTCACCATAAATGTCAATGTTCGTTATATCCATCGAANTTGTGAATGAGGTCGTAAAAAATCTTCGTCATTGCACGCTGATATGTTGCTCCGGCGTTCTTTAGGCCGAACGACATCACTGTGTAGCAGAAGATTACAATCGGTGTTCTGAAAGCTGTAAACACTGTGTCCTCGGGAGCAATCTTGATTTGGTTATACCCCATCCGTCCATGAAGGAGAAAATTTCATGTGTTGAAGCGATATCCACCATCATCTCTGGTATGGAGAGTAGAAATTTGTTATGAAGGAGAAAATTTCATGTGTTGAAGCGATGTCCACCATCATTTCCGGTATAGGTAGTGGTAACTCGTCTTTTGGACATGCCTTGTTCAAATCTCAGAAGTTGACACAAATGCGAATTTGTCCATTTTTATTTTTTAACCTGCACAATATTGGCTAACCACGTGGGGTACTATTCTTCTTTAACAAAGTTGGCGTCTATCAATTTATTTACCTCGGCGATGACTTGTTGTTCTATCTCGAGGCGCATTCTCCATAGAGCTTGTTTTACTGGGGTTACATTTATTCCACCCCAAGTTTATGGACTGCAACCTCTGCTGACAGTCCTGACATTTCATTATAGCTCCACGCGAAGTAATCTTTGAACTCTGCTAATAGTTTGACCAGTTTTACAAATTCTTCGTCATCAAGTAGAGAACTTATAAATGTAGGTCGGGGTCATTCTTCAAATCGATAGTGGATTTAATTTCTTCCTCAAATTCTGGCGGAGCATCTTCTATTGGTTGATCAGTAGGGTCATCCTCCACATTGAGACAATCCTTTTTTGACTCATTAGTAACAACCATGCAAAACTCAGGATCATCGACTGGTCCAACTGTACCAAATCCGAGACCTTCTTTTGAATTTGGGAGTTTGACTTTTACCATTCCACAATTTTTCAAAGAGTTGAAATTTATCTTTTGGCATTTGTTTTGGTAAATGTCCCTGTTGACTTAANTTGCCAATTCCAATCCGGTGATTAAGGCTTCATATTCTGCTTCATTGTTGGTACATGGCTCCATCAGGAGGAACGAAAACCTCAACATACCCTTATTTGGCGTAATAATGATCAAACTGATCCCTGCCTTGCCTGGTATAACTGTGCCTGATCCCTTGTTTTTCCTGGCTGATGAAGCACCGTCGAAGTACATTTCCCAGCGCTGCGCACTGGAAAATTTCATCTGTAGTATGGTTCGTCTGGTATTTCGTCATTGAGAGAGGACCCAGCTGGCAGTGGGTGTGCAGCGAGAAAATCTGCTAAAATCTGTCCCTTGATAGCA
>JXCR01147043.1:70130-81624 GCA_002079205.1 Phalaenopsis hybrid cultivar | reverse complement strand
ATATATATATATATATATATATATATATATATATATATATGGGTTGCCTCGCACAAAGTGATTGGTTTAACATTGTCAGCCTGATGCACCATTGTTTAATCAGGATGAATTAACATAAAAATTTCCTTAAATTGTGGCATGTGTTCTTCAAAATAATGTTTGGTTTGATGCCCATTAACTTTAAATATCTTTCTAGTTTTAGGATCTTTAATAACAATAGTTTCATAATGATGGATTACTTTAAATGGTCATAACCTTCTAGATTTCAGTTTTCCTGGAAATAAACTCAATCTTGTAATATATAATAAAACTTCCTATCCAGGTTCAAACTTCTTTTTAATAATTTTCTAATCTTGTCATATTTTCATTTTTTCTTTATAGGTTTTTGTGTTATCATTATGCTTCATTTTTAATCTCCTCAAGTTCATTGAGTTGCAATAATCTTTTCTCACTAGCATCTTTTAGATTAAAATTAAAATCCTTAATAGCCCAAAATGCTTTATGCTCCGATTCTACTGGTAAGTGACATGTTTTTCCAAAACTAAGTATATTGGGAACATTTCTATAAAAGTCTTCTAAGCAGTTATGTATGCACATAATGCAGTATCTAATCTAGTAGTCTAACCCAATTTATAGGGATTTACATCTTTTCTAAAATTTGTTTTATTTCACGATTTGATGTCTCTGTTAGACCGCTAGTCTGAAAATGATAAGTAGTAGAGAATCTATGCATAGTATCATATCTTTTTAATTAATTTCTCAATTCTCTTATTATAAAAATGGGATACTTCATCTGTAATAATTACTCTCGACATTCTATATCTTGTAAAAATATTTTTATTTAAAAATTAAAAAACACTCTGAGCATAACATTTAGGTACAACAATAGCTTCAATCCATTTAGACATATAATCAACAACAAGTGATATATATAATTTTCCAAATGAAGGCATAAATGGTCCCATAAAATATAATCCCCACACATTAAAAAATTGAAATTCCAATGTGTAATTTAGAGTCATTTCATTTCTTCTAGAAATATTTCCTACTCTCTGACATCGATCACATGTTTTAATATATTCTTTAACATCTCTAAAAAGAGTAGGCCAATAAAAACTAGCTTGCAAAATCTTATATGTAGTTCTATTTGTTCCAAAATGTCCTTCAATTTCAGAATTCATGACATCTTTCAATTATTTGTTGAGTTTCTTCATAAGGCACACACCTTCTAATAATTATATCTTTACATTGATCTTTCAATTATTTGTTGAGTTTCTTCATAAGGCACACACCTTCTAATAATTAGATCTTTATATTGTTTATATAAATATGGGTCATCCCCAAAATAAGAATTTTGAATCATATATAAATTTCTTTAAATTTTTATTCTTAATATCTGGTTATAGAATACCACTTAAAATATAATTTACTATATCAAAATACCACGGTATATTCACTGCATCAATATTATAACATTGTTCATCAGAGAAAATATCTAAAATTTCATTTGCAAAATTATTTACTATTTCCTTTTCTAGTCTAGACAAATGATCAGCTATTTGATTATCATTTTCCTTTCTATCAACTATAATAAAATTGAACTCTTGCAATAGAAGTATCCATCTAATTAATCTTGGTTTAACATCCTTCTTTTGAATCAAGTATTTGATAGCAGAATGATCTGTATGCACTATACATTTGGTTCCAATCAAATAAGGTCTAATTTTATCAAAGACATAAATGATAACTAATAATTCTCTTTATGTAGTAGTGTAATTAATTTGAGCATCATATAGAGTTTTACTAGCATAATATATTACTTTAAAAACTTTGTTGTGCCTTTGTCTTAAAACACCTCCAATAGTAAAATCACTAGCATCGCACATTATTTCAAATTATTTCTCCAAATCAGGCGGAACTATTACAGGTGCAGTGATTAATTTTTCATTCCATAATTCAAATGCTTTTATGCATTCCTCATTAAAATCAAATTTGGTATCTTTTTCTAAAAGTTGGCATAACGGTTTAGTTATTTTTGAAAATTTTTTTATGTAACGCCTGTAAAAACCAGCATGTCCTAGAAAACTTCTTAACCCTCCAACCATATAAGGAGGTGGTAATTTTTAAATAACTTGAATTTTTGCAAAATATACTTTCATGTCATTTACAGAAATTTTTTGCCCAAGTACAATTCCTCCTACAACCATAAATTGACAATTTTCTTAATTTATTACTACGTTGATTTTTTCACATAATTCCAGAATTTTTTTAAATTATTTAAACATAATTCTAATGAAGTCAAGAATATAATGAAATCATCCATAAATACTCCCATTCCATATTAAATTAAATTACCAAAAATTGACATCATACGTCTTTGAAATGCCATAGGTGCATTGGATAGTCCAAAAGACATTCTACGAAAAGCAAATGTTCCATAAGGGCTTGTAAATATTTTCTTCTCTTGATCCTTAAGAGCAATTAAAATTTGATGATACCTGGTATATCCATCTAAAAAGAAGTAATTTTTGTTTCCAGCCAATCTATCCAACATTTGGTCTAGAAAGGGTAAATAAAAGTGATCTTTCCTGGTGGTCATGTTTAATTTTCTATAGTCTATACAAATTTGCCAATAAGTAACTTGTCTTATTGGAATTAATTCATTTTTCTCATTTACTTCAACGATCACTCATCCTTTCTTTAGAACACAGTGAATTGGACTCACCCAAGCACTGTCTAAAATAGGATATATAATTCCAGCATCTAACCATTTTAAGATTTCTTTTTAACAACTTCTTTCATTATTGGGTTTAATCTCTTCTGAGGATCAGCTTTAGATTTGTATTATTCATCTAATAGAATCCTGTACATAAAAATTGAAGAACTAATTCCTTTAATATCTGCTAAAGTCCATCCAAATGCTTTTTTATATCTTTTCAACATTTCTATTAATTTTTGTTCTTGAATTTCAGTTCATTCAGAAGATACAATAATAGGCAATATAGATGAATCTCCTAAAAACACATATTTTAAATGGGCAAATAATACTTTAATTCAAATTTAGGTGGTTTAATACTTGAAGGAATAAGATTTTTATTATCATTTTCCAACAAATTTAAAGTTTCAAAATTGTCCTGAATATAATCTAAATTCTCTTCTTTTATTTCATTTTCATTCTCACTAAATTCTTCTTGCCTTAATTTTTCTTCAAAAACTTTCTTGAATTGCTCATTACTCAGATAATTAGTAACTTACATCCTTAAAAAAATTATTATCTTTTTCTATTGCAGGATATTTCATAGCTTTCACAATATTTAATGTTACTTCTTGATCATTAACTCTCATTATTAATTCTCTTTTTTGCACATCTATCGCAGCTCCCCCTGTTGCAAGAAATGGTCTCCCAAAAATAATATGAATCTTCCTTCATATCTAATACTATAAAGTATACAACAAAAATAAATTTATCCACTGTTACTAATACATCTTCTATAACTCCTTTAAGATAAGTTATTGATCGAGCAACTAACTGAAGAGTTACAGTAGTACGAGAAATCTCTCCCAAATCTAAATGTTTAAAAATCAATAGAGGCATAAGATTGATACTCGCTCCAAAATCACACAATGCTTTTCCAAAAAACTATTCACGAACTGCACAAGGTATAGTAAAACTACCAGTATATTTTAATTTTTCAAAAAGCTTTTTCTGAGTAGTAGCGTTGTACTCTTCACTGAGTGCAACAGTCTAATGATCTTCAAAGTTCCTTTTCTTATTTAGTATATCTTTCATAAATTTCATAAAACTTGACATTTCTTCCAAAGCCTTAATTGAAGGAATGTTTATCGTTAACTTTTTTAAGATTTCCAAAAATTTTGTAAATTGTTTATCCTTATTCTTCTGCTTCAATCGTTGAAGAAACGGATGTATTGTTTTTTCTAAAGAAACTTGTATTTGTTCATTTTCATTATGTTCACTTTCAATCTCTTCCTTCCCCTCATCAACTTCAGTTTCTCTTTGCATTCTTGTTTCAACTTCTTTTCCACTTCGTACTTGATTAGCTTAAACTTGCTCCTTATTTTGATCTTTTGGATTAACTTCCACAGTACTCAGAAGATTTTCTGAAGGTCTGTTACTAAGTCCAGTAGCAATATGTCCTAATTGATTTTCAATATTTCTAATAACAGCCACTTGATTTTGTATTTGATTTCCCATATTCAACATTAATTCTTCCATTGTTAACTTCTTTTCTTTAACTTATGGGTTAGGGTTAGAGTTAAATCCAAGAGAATAATAAAGTCAATAATTAAGATTTACTTGGTTGTTTGAAGTTCTTGAGGGGTTTACCAAAATGTTATAATTATTCTAACTAAAATTAGGGTGATTTTTCCTTCCAGGGTTGCAATAATTAGAATACTAATTGTTATTTCAATTATTTTTAGCATTCAAAGTATCATAAGATGAATGAGTATCAATTGTCTGCCCTAGTGAATTTTTCTCTAATACTGGTAGCATTTGAGAATAGTTCACTCCAATTTGATCAATCTTTTTTGATATAGCAGCAATTTGAGATCCTAAAATAAATAATGCATCTGAGTCATGAATATTAGCTACTCTTTTAGGATTTACCTTTTTAGAGGGCCATTGAAAATTGTTAGTGGCCCTTTTTTCTATTAAAGATATGCTTCATGAAAAAGTTTTCACATTAGTGATCCTTCTGCAGCAGCATCTATAATAGATTTATGTGATCACACTAATCCTTTGTAAAAAGTTTGAATTATTAACCAATCTAGTAAAGCATGGTGTGGACATTTTCTTAGGAGATCCTTAAATCTTTCGTAGGATTCATATATCAATTTCCCTTCAAACTGACAAAAATATGTAATATCATTTCTAAGCATAGCGTTTTTTTAGAGTAGAAAATGTTTAGCCAAAATTTTTTGTGATAGTTCTCCCTAAGTTCTGATAGATCCAGGTGCTAATGAATTTAATCAAGCTTTAGCTTTATCCCTTAATAAAAAAGGAAAAAGTCTAAGCCTAATAGCATCATTAGACACTCCATCATATTTAAAAGTAGCACATATTTCATGAAAACTAGCAAGATGCAAATTAGGATCTTCAGTAAGTGTTTCTCCAAACTGATTATTTTGTACAATTTGGATAATCGCAAGCTCAAGCTCAAAAAAATTAGCAGCAACATTAGGATTTTGAATAACTAAGTGAAGTTCATCTGCTGTCGGATTAGCATAATCTTTTAAAAATCTTTGTTGATTTTCATTTATTTGATTATCTTAGTTATTCAACATTTCGTTCAAACTTTTTTTTTTTGAGTTTTTCTAATAGTACATTTTAATTCTAAACTGTAAGATACTAAACCTTCAGATCCAATATTTTGCGTAAATAAATATAATAAGTAAAGAAAAATTTATTAAAAATACTCTTAAATATATATAATTATATTTTTTTTGAATTTTTGATTTTATATTTTATTTTGATTTTTTTTATATTTTATCTCTAAATTTCCAAATTTACCAAATCTATTTAATTTAATTTAACATTCCTCGGCAACGACACCAAAAACTTGATCTCAAAAAATATAATTGTGTAAAATTTATAAAGTCGACTCCGCTTTGCAACGGTGCCAAAATCTTGATGTTATATTTTCTGAATAATAACATTAAGCGCTTGATGTTGGGATTTTACACAAGTATACATATCTTTATCAAGTAATATAAGACATTCTATTTAAGTCCCAAGTATCGATCCCACAAGGAAGGTTTAATTTGAAATGATAAATTAACTAGGAAATTCACAGATATAAAATAAAATTACTATCAGGAATTTCGAATGTTTGAGATACTATCAGAACTAAATTATTAACTACTAGCAAAATTTAAATGCAAGGTTTAAAATAGTAACTACTAAACTATGTTTATGTGATGAAGTTTTCTTATATGAAAAAAACATATTTCCCACTATAATGAGTTTTTGGTAAAATGAGATGAGATAAATGGTCTAAATATGTATTGTGCCAAGTAGAAGTAATTTTAATTCTCTACCTTGATTTAGTGTTATAGAAAATCATTCTCTAATCTCAGGTTTAGTCCTTAAATCCATGGCTTGGCTAGGAGTATGCTGGCTTTCACTACAGAGCCCGCATTTTCCTTCCCCTGCAGGTTAACTCTCACTTTAGTTCTTAAACACTAAGATCAAATTGGGGATTTTAGTCAATCACCCTAAAATACTATAATTTTATACCAAAAATCTGTATATTTCTCTATTTATTTGCATGTAATTCCTTGAAGGAATTACTCTTTTATGAAAATAAATGTGATTTTCACTCTGTTGTAGAACTCATACTCCATTTTCCAGATCATATATTTCACAACATATTTTAATAATTCAATTGGCCAGATTGAAAAGTAAATTAAGAACGGAGTTTATAAACCATCACAATTTAGTTTATATTTTAACATTGGCACATCTAATTTATCTCTTCATTTCACCATGTCTCAGAGTAGAGAGAAAGATAAAAGAAACTACTTAGAATTCATGAGAAAGATACAACAAAACATAAATTTTATATATAAAAGAAAGTTCAAACAATAATAATAAACAAATAACACTTATCTGAAACTCTTTCGCATTAGGAAATGTAGGAAGAAGAAATCTCTCCCTCTTCAACACTCTTAGAGAAGAATTCACAATTAAACTCAGCACAAAAACTCAAAACTGTAAAGAAATTAAATGACTAATGGACTCTAAGTGGCTAAATGAAATGTGGAATAGTGTGGAAGAGAGTGGAAAGCGATTGAAGGGTGCAAAGAGGCGTGAAAGGGGGTCTTTCTGATCAATTTTGGCTCTAAATAAAGCCTTAGGTTGATTTTCCAATAGGTGCATCCAAAAACTCTTCAAAAAGTGCCCAAATTTGTCGAATCTTCTAGAAATAGGGCCTACATCGACACTAGGGTCGTCGGCGCCCATTCTGGCACCATGGGCAAGAGTGGTTTGTAAATAAAATCCATGCTCTCTTTCGAACGACACCGTCGACTCACAGTGTGGTACCGTCAGCGCTGAACAATTCTTCAAAAACTCTATTGTAACTCCAAATTCCATCAAATTTTTCTTTTTTTTGCTCCAAGTCCTATAAATCAACAACCTGCAATAAGACATGAAGAATATCTTCCTTTAAAGTGAAATGTCACAAAAAATGAGTATAAAATATGAGTCTCAAAATGCATATATTTTTGGTGTATCAAAATCACCTAAACATAAATATTGCTTGTCTTCAAATAACTCCTTTACTACATAAAAATATGACTTATGACAAAGATTTTAACTTCCAGATTTCCATATTTTAGTCCACTAAATAAAATAACATAACTTAAGAAAAATGTAAAATAACTCCAATTAATACTAAAGGTATAAGAATATCTAGCATTCAAGTCTAGGATTTTATATTCTATATTCTTTTTAAGGAAAATTGCAAATTATTCATCCTAAAGCCACTAAGAATATTCTAATGAAAAAGAACTTCATGAAACTTTATTAATAAATATGCTAATACTAAAATATAAGTTTAGAAAATGTATTCAAGCCTTCTTCTTTATGTTGATTAAACTGAAGCTAATTTTTAATTAGGCATCACCTCAAGCTTCTCCTCACATCTTTTTCTTTTCTTTTGTTTTTTTTTTCTTTTCTTTTTCAGGATAATTTTCAATCCTTTTTCATTTCTTTTCTTTTCTCTATCCTTTTTCTATGTGAGGATTACTATATTTGGATAGCCTTTAATGATTTTGAACTTCACTATCTTCTTCTTAAAGTTAAAAACTTTTCACATTCCTTCACTTTATAAGTTTATATTAGCTTTAAAGATTTTTCATAAAGTTTTACTCTTTTCTTCTTACATGAATCACTAAGATTTTTAATACTTCAAAAATACAAATTCCTTTACTTCAATAGAAAGACAATCTTATTCTCTCCTACCAAATATCTTAATATCTAAAATTAACCTTTATTATTGAAAATTTTAACTTAAGTTTACTATATATTTAGAAACAAATATAGTTATCTAAAGTTACCCTCTAATACCAAAGGTCATGTTAAATTTTAAAATATTTTAAAAATATAACTAATTGAGGATAAATAAAATTAAGTTTCTTTTATTTAAAAAGGAAATTTTCTTTCCCCCCAAACTTAAATTTTTAAGAGATTTAGCATGAAAAATTAAAAAAATAAAGGGTAAAAGAAAACATTTAATACATAAAGGAAAGACTTACTTGTTGAAGGTTCTGATATTGAAATTTAACTCTGAAATATTGTAGGTGCTAATATGAAAGCTACAAGACTAAAAACATTAAATAACACAATACATATAAAAATTTTACTGAAAAAGACTTAACTATAAATACATTAAAAAAAGTACTAAAAACTAGCAACAGTACTAACATGATTTTCAATGTAAAAACATTTTCACAAATCCAGTGTTCACAATATAACAATTAAAATAAAGTGTCACTCTCTAAAAAAAATAGTCGCAACAAAAAAGTACAACCAAACACAAACTAAACAAAAATCTAACTAAAAGATCACCAATCATCATCTTATTCTTCTCCCACATCCAAATTTTTCTACTGATATGGGGGTAAAAACAGAATGAGTAGGAAACTGAAAAGAGTGGTCACCCCTCATGTATCTAACCATCGCATCATCATAAGAAGCATCATATTCAAACTTCTGTCTTGTCAAATCATCATAATGTGCATTTTTGGCCTCCATAATGTCCATTCTACTTTCCATTCTCAGGATATCATCTTGTTGGATCATCATCTACTCCATAAGTTCTTGGAGAATAGAGGTACTAGAAGTAGTGGTACTTGAAGTAGAAGGAATATCCCTGGTCCTACTTCCAGATCTCCATCCAACATGAGATTCATAAGTCTTAATATCGGCAGGCCCAATAGGTTTTAGAGATTCAATCCTCTCCTCATCCATTCTAAAATCAACTCCAGCCTATTCACGTAGTGTGTAGATCACGGCAGGGTGTGCTAAACCACCAGTAGTCTCTCCCAAAGCAATAAAACGAGTATTTTTATAAACAATAGAGCATACATCTATCCTTCTCATCTTTTGGATACAAAAGATCAAGATGGCTCTATCCTTTATAACCTCACTATGATAATTTTTCGGTATCATTCTACCAGAAATAAAGTAGTGCCAGACCTTAGATACTACATTTAACATAGAAAGAGCAAAGTTTACCTTAACATCATTCTTCACCATCCAAGCTCCTCTTCCATCAGGTAGAAAAGAAATAACTTCATCTAAGGCCTCATTTGTAGCAAAAAATGATTTGTACTGTTGTCGGCGCTTTTTCGGGTTGGTTTGTTGGGAGTTGCCCGTAAGAAGCTGTCGATCACTGGAATCAAAATCTTGTTGCCCGCTTCGGAAGGACGTTGAAGTATGAAATCAAACTAACCTCATATTTTTCATTGTTTAAAATAAAGGAGCATTGTACCTCAGATCCTGTATCTATCCCGAAGGATAAACACAAGACCTGAGGATGAGGCTCGATCAAATAAACTAAGGAAAGTATGATGTCTGTTTGGTCTAAAGACTTGAGGATGAGGCTCGATCAAATAAACTAAGGAATATATGACATCCGTTTGGTCTACAAGACTTGAGGATGAGGCTCGATCAAATAAACTAAGAAAAGTATGACGTCTGTTTGGTCTGCGAGGATGAGGCTCGATCAATTAAACTAAGGAAAGTATGACGTCCGTTTGGTCTGCAAAACCTTGGGTGAGGGTTGATCAAATAAACTAGAGAAAGTTATGCCATCCGTTTGGTCTGCGAAACCAATGTATTGCCGCAAGTTCCCCTATTTAATATAAAGAATTAAATAGGGTTTATATTAAGCTGGGTTCGGACATGGAGATAAACTAAGGAAAGTATGATGTCCGTCTGGTCTGCGAAACCTTTGTATTTGCCGACAAGTTCTCTATTTAATATAAAGGATTAAATAGGGTTTATATTAAGCTGGGTTCAGACATGCTTCCTATAGGGGCAAGCACCTATAGTTAATTACATCTTAAATGACCAAAGCCACTTAAGAAGACTTTTGATAAAAATCAAGTAAAAATATTTTTAAGGAATTTCAAAGGGTAGGACTCTTCAACAAAATCAAACATAGAGGTGTGAAAAGTGAATGGTTCAAAATTTTGAACATTTTATTGTAGAATCCATAGGAGGAGGAACTAGGGGATGTCATGGATCCATAGGAGAACCCCGGTGACTTCTCAAGATATCCTAATGTTTAGCTTCAGTTTTGAGGAGAATTATTTAGGTGTTTCATCCTGCCAATTTTATTTGTTAGGGCTTACATTGGTGTGAAATGATCACACAAATAGCCTGGAAGATGTGAGGATTTAGTTCGTGACAAACGACAACCTCGGAATTCTAAGACGAGTTAGAGCTTATATTATATAACAGGGCTATACAAAAGCCTAAAGAAAAGGTGAGTATTTACGTTGCATAAGCAAGCAACCTCAAAGTCCTATGGCTTTGTTGTTTTAAGTCTAAGGAAGGAAGATTGGTTTAGCTGGGGAAGACAAGTTTTGTTGTTGAAGATGGTCGTGCTACCCGCCATGCTAGCTCCAAGCTCCTTACCGTAACGGGAAGACAGATTTTGCTGTTGAAGATGGCCGTGCTGCCCACCAAGCTAGCTCCAAGCTCCTTGCCGCAACGAGTTTTAGTTATCTAGTGTGTCAAGTTATAATGTCAAATCAGGTGGCCCTATGGTTGAAGTTCTTTAATTCTTAGTGGTGTCAAGTTATAATATCAAATCAGGTGGCCCTATGGTTGAAGTTCTTTAAATTTTATGGGGGTATGGTCAAGTTATAATATCAAATCAGGTGGCCTTATGGTTGAAGTTCTTTAAATTTTATAAGGGCGTCATAATATCAAATCAGGTGGCCAGGTGAAGTTCTTTAAATTTTATGAGGGCATATTAAAGTTGATTAGAGTGACACCGGTTAGGATCTAGTTCTTTAAATTTTATGGGGGCATGTTAAAGTTGATTAGAGCGACACAGGTTAGGATCCTACATAAATTTTATGAGAGCATATTAAAGTTGATTAGAGCGACACCGGTTAGGATCCTACGGTTCTCTCTAAATTTTATGAGGGCATATTAAAGTTGATTAGAGCGACACCGGTTAGGATCCTACGGTACCTTAAATTTTATGAGGGCATATTAAAGTTGATTAGAGCGACACCGGTTAGGATCCTACGGTTCCCACGTTCCGGTTATGAGGGCATATTAAATTTGATTAGAGCGACACCGGTTAGGATCCTACGGTTCCCTCGTTTTGGAATCATTATTTTCTATTGGATTCACTTAGTCCAAATGAGCTTACTAAACCCAACTTAAGGAGTTCCATAATTTCATTTAAATCGTGGGAAGCCTCGTTAGCAACCGTAGGTTACCTCCTCCGAG
>JXCR01147043.1:0-70059 GCA_002079205.1 Phalaenopsis hybrid cultivar | reverse complement strand
TTTTGTGTGATGTTTGTGATTAAATTTTGAGTTGTTTTATGTTTTGAATGTTGTGGCAGTGAATTTTGTCTTGGTTGATTTTAGTTTTGATTTTGGTTATGGTTATGGTTAACATGCAAGTTTATGTAGGTAAAAGCATGAAACATGTAAGGAAAAGGTAAAAGAAAGACGATACTATAAACTATAAAAGCATACGTGGCGAGTCTTTTCATTCCACCACCTGAAACTTAAAAATGCATGTGATGGCATTTTATATGAGAGGAAAAACGTAAGGTTTTCCTAACCTTATGTCATATCTTGGTGAGTCCTTAAACGTTTAATTAAGGATGATTTTATCAAGCAAAAGATATTAAGTTTAGTAGATCTCCAAGGTATCCAATAGATCTAGAGAAAGAAGCAGGTCAGCGCTACTCCCTCACTGCCTAGTGGAAAATCCCAAGTTCTTTAAAACTTATTATGTTGCTTGATAACTCATCCTGTTAAATACCCTTAATGCTTAGTGAACACTGATGTCTCAATTATCCCTAAGAATATGGTAATTATCACTTATCATTTAATTTGAAAGTTATGTGGGTGAAGACCCTTAAAGAGGCAAGTCAGTGTAATTTGAACACTTTTAATCCTAATTGGGCTTAGTGGTGTTTCAAGGATGTTTGATTTAATTATATTTGTTTCTCTAATACTTGTTTAATCAATTTTTTTCTTATTCAGCCAAAGTCACCACTTAAGCTCTTAAGACCTAGGTGAGTGTCTTAATTAGTTTTGAAAAGGGTAAAGCTTTAAGTGGTCATGATTCATGATTTGGATTTTATTTGAAAATCAAGATAGGGGTATTAAATTAATTAATTATTGAATTCAAAAGTCATACCCCTAAGTCCAGGATCATTTAATTTTAATAAACTTCCAAATTTTAATAATTTAGAAATTTATTAATCTTAATTAAGAAAGTTAGATTGGTTTCTACCAATTAAACTCCTTGTGTTTCAAGCATCAAATAAATTGATTAAGATCAGAGGTTACTCATTCCCCTCTTTGAATTAGGCCTAAATGTTAATTAAGGCAAGATTTCCAAAATTACACATTTGCCCTTAAGGCTCTAACACTTCATAATTTGTCAAATTCAATTTAAATGACTTTGAAATTTTTATCCTACCTTATTCATGGGTCAATTAAGACATCAGAGGAGAAAATGTGATTTTTCAAAATTTAATTTAATTTATATAATTATTTTAATGCAGAAATATGATTTTTCAAAGAAAATTTCTACCTTGACCAAGCTAAGTTATAATCCCTTAAAATTTTTACTGGATGTAGACCTAGTCCAAAGAAACCTTTGTATTAAATTTCATAATTTTTTGAATTCTTTGTGATTTATTAGAATTATTTTAATATCTGGGCTATTTAGTAAAAATAAAATATTTTAAGTGGTGAAAATTAGGTTTTCAGAGAACTCAGAGGAGCAAATTTTCTTATTTTTTTATTTTTCCTTGCTTTACTGGAATTATTTTAGTGAAAAACTCATTTTTAGCCTTTAAAGATTATTTTAAGCTTTAAAATTAAATATCTTTATTTAGAGAATCAGGAAAAATATTTTAATTTCTCCTAAGTGATTAGGAAATAATTTAGAACATTTCCATGTGTTTTATTATTTTTGTGATTTTTATGAATTTTTAATTATTTTAAATATTTAAAATATGCTAAAAATCAAGTTTTTATATTAAATATCATTTTATTTTTAGAAAATACCCCTGATCACGAAGAACTCAAAAAACTAAGTTTCATAATTTTTTGAGTTATATTTTGAATTTTAAAAATCATTTAAGTGTTAAAAATGGTATTTATCTTTAAAAATCAACTTAAGTTGTTAAATGAACTCAAAATATTTTGACATTTTTATGATAAGTTCTATGGATCATAAATCACAGTGGAGATAAAAAATCAAGTGATTTAAATGTTTAAAATTTTCAAAATTAACTATCTTAGTGATTTAGTGTTTGTAAAATTTAAGGATATTTTAAAAGTTTTGACCCATGAAATTATTTTCAAAGGTTTCTCCAGTGATGATGGACCTTCCCAAATTTTCTTAGAATTTTATAATCAACAGGGTAATTTCCACGATTATTTTAAATAAATAATGTGAAATAACTTGAAAAATATGGGTCTCTGTATAAAAAACCTCCTCTGACTTTGAAAAAATCAGAGAATACTTCTCCTAACAGAGGCTACAACATGCCAAAATTTCAAGCCAAGGTGATATGCCATTATACATGGAGAATCAAATGATCTCAAACAGTGTTTAATTAATTTCAAATAAAATATGCATCAAATGGACTTGAAATTTGTTTCACATTGTTCGCCTCTATTCACTGAACAAGTGAGTATTTTTATTTTATTTTTGTGATTTTTCTACACAAAGTTATGAATTTTCTAAGTTAAGGGTATTTAAATAATTAAGAAAAAGCCTTATTTATCTATTTAAACAGCGCATGCTGACTAGATCCTAGGTAGCTCCGAAGGCATGCGTGGCGCGCTCTGGTTGGACGCCGCCGTCCACTTAGCTTGCTAACTCGGCCCGCTGTTTATGTCCCGAAGCGCTGTCCGGCTCGATCTCCCCCGTCCATTTGATACACGCTTGATCGAACGGCTCCCTATCATTGTCCCAGATAGAATGATCCTGTGCCCGCCAACACTAAAATTCTAAGATCTCAGACTAGACTCAACCAAATCACTTCGGGTTTGATCCTATGGACTCGTCCACGTAGCTTGCTAACTCGGCCTGTTGTTTATTTCCTGAAGCACTGTCCGGCTCGATCTCCCCCGTCCATTTGATACACGCTTGATCGAACGGCTCCCAGTCATTGTCCCCGATAGAATGATCTTGTGCCCGCCTACACTAAAATCCTCTCAGCCTAGACTCAACTAAATCACTTCGGGTTTGATCCTATGGACTCGTCTAAGTGAGACAAACACATCCATACAGTTAGTGTACGATGAAATCAAGCTTAAGTAAATGGAAAATCAAAATAAGCTTGGGAGGAGGAGGAGTTTTATACCTTTGCTATGAGAAGGGAGGCTTGAATCAGAGGTGCTCGGCAAGTTCGTTGGGGTCCAAGGAGGCTAGGGATTGAGTCCCCGGTCTTGGTGTAAGGCCTAGGTATCAATTCAACCAAGCTCAATTTCAGGTGTTGGTATAGAGCTATGGTAGAGGCTCTGTGGAAGGGGGATTTGATGGGGCTTTAGCTTTTTTCACTATTGTGAAGGTGTGGGTGAAGTTAATTTGTGTTTGATGGACTGTGGAGGTGTATTGGGTTCTGTCCTGGTTTCCGACAAGGTTTCAAGCTCAAAATTGTGCTCCGGCAATGGGAATGGGTGAGGGAAAATGGTTGGAATGCACTGAGGGAATCTTAGGGAAGCTCTGTGTGAAGTTTGGAGAGGCCTCTCTATGGAAATTTCAGCACACCTCCCATGGCCGTGGGAGGTGAGTTTTTATAAAAATTGCCATGTGGTGGCTCTCAGGGCATAAGTTTGGGTGCATTGTGGTGCTTAGGTGGAGGGCGGAAGAGCTCTTCAATTTGATTTGGATGAGCTGGCCTCTAGGTTTGATTTGGGTGAGGTGCCATGGGAGTGGCTCTTGGTTTTGGGCTTTTTCCGCCACTAGGCTGGCTGGCCGGCCAGGGGGAGGTGGCTAGGAGTTCAGGGAAGCTAGAGGAATCCATCACAATAATTTAAGGCAAATGTGCTTTGATTTTACAAAGATATCTTAAGCATGTGCATTTTAGGAATAAGATCCCTTAATTTGGGGGACCTTTGGTCCATGGCTTGATTTAAGTGATTTCATGGTGTTTGGACTGGTCACTAAGTCCAACTAATGGCTGTGGTGGAGTTAATTTGGTGGCTTTAGGGTGGTTAGGTCACATTTAGTGCATGGGTCCAAGTGGGTACAAATGACAAAAACATGGGTTTGGGATAGGTTAGCCATGTCAGTGGGCCCAAAGAATTATTTCATTTGATGTAGATGATCATAAGGAACAACTTTGGTGAAAGATGGAAGTGGTTTTGAGTCCAATTGGAGGGTTAATTTGAGGAAATTTTGAACTTTAATCAATTTGGTCATGTTGGGTTAGGCTTGGGTCTAGCTTTGGTTAGCCTTAGGCTAAGTCCAAATTGATTGTTGTAAATGGTCAATAGGGACCTCATGAAGAATTTTCAACATGAATTGGATACCAATTTGGAGTTGGATACCAATTTGGAGGTTAAGGCAATCAATTGGGTGAAATTTGGTGACTTAGCTAATTGGGGCTAAGTTTGGGAATTTTGGATTTAGGCCAAAATCAAATGGATTTGAGGCTTCACCAATGCAAATGGGCTAAATTTGGGAATTTTGGATTTAGGTCAAAATCAAATGGATTTGAGACTTCACCAAGGTAAATTGATGGTTGATCTTGATTTATAGGAATGTCATAAAGATTTTTCAACATTAATTGAGGCCAATTGACAAGGTTATGGGTTCAATTTGGTGAGATTAGGACATATGGTCAAAATTGGGGTTTTAACCCAAATCAAAATTGGGCTCAAATCATGGACCAATTGAACTTGTATTTGGTTTAGTTTTGTCATATCAAAAGTAAATTTGAGTTTAGGATTGGAATTGAGCTGAATTGAGATCAAATTGATGGACAGTTGAATTGAATTTGGGAAATTTGGGCCCTTAAAGGCAAATTTGTGAGTTTTGGTTAAAGATTGTCAAAGTGGCCAAATTGGGTCATGTGGTAGTTGCAAGAAATGAAATTGGGAATACTTGGGATTTATTGGGATTTTCTGGGAATTTTTTGAATTTTTTGGAATTTTGGGTCCAAGAGCGGTATTTTGGTAGAGTTGAGGTACCATCCATCACTAAAAAGCCATGGACCAATGGAAACCCCATTTTGGGTCTTCTATGTAGTGGTCTTAGCTAAACCATAGCCTTAGGGCTATTAGGTTTAAGGGACCATCTACACGAGTATCCCAAAAGATCAAAGGATCTAGGCTAGAAATTTGAGTTCAGGGTTGTGAGTGAATGTGGGTGTAGATAAGTTTAGTGAGTGCCTTAGATCCATACCAACACCCAAGGTCAACCTTAAGGTCCAGCAATCCTAAGGGTGACTCATCTTGAGTTTCCCCCACAGTGACTCCACCTGCTAAGTGCTAGAGGTTGAGAGCAATATGTGGAACTTCAAGTTGAGTGGAGAAGAGTTTAGAATTTCTAATGATGAGGGTTCCATGTCTAGTTTTATAGATAGTCAACAAGAAAAGTCCTATGGCTAGACCCTAGGCTACTAAAGAGGAAAAACTAAACCTGAACCAAAAATGAGGTCAAGAAATGGACCCCCAGTTGGTGTGGTGTGCTAGGAAAGCACACCGCTTGTATTGACGTTGATCGATGAGGTCAACAAAAACCAATACAAACTCCTAACTCAACAGACCCAAAAGTATGTGTAGAGTTGTGCGTGTGATTTGTTTCTGCCGGGGAATTAGCAGGTGTGTGCTTAATCAAGTCGATAAGTAGGGACTCTCGCTGGGGATTGGAAAGTGGACTTTGAGTTATGAAATTTCAAAGATTTCCAAAGGATGGGAGTCAGAATGTAAGTGTTGACCCCTAGGTGGGAATTGAAATTCAAATATCAACTCAAAAAGAGAGAGAGAGAGTCGGAGTGTAAGGACCGACCTTGAATGTAATGAATCATAAATGTATGACTGATTCGGAAATGAGAATTGAAATGAAGTTCAATTCTCAAAAGAAAGCGTCGGAATGTAAGGACCGACCTCGAATGTAATGAATCAAAAATGTAGAATTGATTCGGAAATGAGAATTGAAATGTAGGTTAATTCTCAAAAGAGAGTGTCGGAATGTAAGGACCGACCTCGAATGTAATGAATCAGAAATGTTGAATTCTCAAAAGAAAGTGTCGGAATGTAAGGTCCGACCTCAAATGTGAAGAATCAGAATTTAAGAAATGTAAAGAATCAGAAATGTAGGACTGATTCAGAAATGAGAATTGAAATGTAGGTCAATTCTTATGTGAAGAATCAGAAATGTAGGACTGATTCAGAAATGAGAATTGAAATGTAGGTCAATTCTCTAGAAAGTGTTAAATGTAGGACTGATTCAGAAATGAGAATTGAAATGTAGGTCAATTCTCAAAAGAAAGTTTCGAATTTAAGGACCGACCTCGAATGTAATGAATCAGAAATGTAGGACTGATTCAGAAATGAGAATTGAAATGTAGGTCAATTTTCAAAAGAAAGCATCAGAAATGTAGGACTAATTCAGAAATGAGAATTGAAATGTAAGTCAATTCTCAAAAGAAAGTGTTAAATGTAGGACTGATTCAGAAATGAGAATTGAAATGTAGGTCAATTCTCAAAAGAAAGTTTCGAATTTAAGGACCGACCTCGAATGTAAATGAATCAGAAATGTAGGACTGATTCAGAAATGAGAATTGAAATGTAGGTCAATTCTTAAAAGAAAGCGTCGGAATGTAAGGACCGACCTCAAATGTAATGAATAAGAAATGTAAGGCTGATTCAGAAATGAGAATTGAAGTGTAGGTCAATTCTCAAAATAGGGTGTCGGAATGTAAGAACCGACCTCAAATGTAATGAATCAGAAATGTATGACTGATTTAGAAATGAGAATTGAAATGTAGGTCAATTCTCAAAAGAAAGTGTCGGAATGTAAGGACCGACCTCAATTGAGAGTCTCCATGAATGTTGATACTTATTATTTCCATTAGTATTGACGGTTCTAAACCAAATATGAGCGCTTCATACTTAGCTTCATTATTTGTGCATGGCTTGGTTAAGTGATAAGAAAATGACATCTTTGCTTTATCTAGAGTGATAAAAATTAATGCTACTCCTACTTTTCCATGTATAATTATATGTTTGTCTTTTTTTTTTTAGCAGATGAAGCCCCATCAAAATATAATTCACATCTTTACATTTTAAAATTTTTTATTTCTAATACTTGCTCATCGGGCAAATCATCATTAAGAAGAGATTTAGTTGGTACGGGATGTAGTGCTAAGAAGTTTGCCAAAATTTGTCCTTTGATAGCATGTAGCAGCATGAATGTTATGTCAAATTGGAGCAATATCATTATTCATCTTGTTGTTCTTCCAGAAAGTGTTCGTTGATTCAATATAATGTCTTAACTCTTAAACTACAAAGATCAAAGCTAAACAATGCTTCTCAATTTCAGGATTTTTATTTCTGTCGGGACCAAACAATAACTTAAATAATATAATGCATTTTCTTTACCCTCATCCTTAACTTGAGCTATTAGGGCTCTGAGAGAATTGTCTAATGTCATAGTATAGAGGATTAGAGGTATCCTTAATATAGGGGCTACTAGAATAGGAGGTGTTGTTAAATATTATTTTATATTTTCAAAGGCGAGTTAATATTTTTCATCCCACAAAAATTTGGTATCTTTTCTAGTTAAGGTAGTGAGAGGTTAACACCTACCTAATGGACTGGAAATAAAAAAATCATATGCATGCTAGTTTTCCTTAGAAAGATTGTAGTTGGGTTAAATTTTTTGTTAGAGGCATGTTCAAAATGGCTTCAATTTTGAGGGGGTCAATTTCAATCCCATGATGTTGAACAATAAATCCTAAAAACTTCCTTGAGGTGACACCAAAGGCGCACTTTAAAGGAATAATTTTAAGATTAAATTGTTGTAATCATTCAACGACAATTCTGGAATCATACACATGATCATCTTTTTCTTTAATATTGATAACCAAGTCATCCATATAACATTCAACTTGATTGTGGATATGTTTGTAAAAAATTATTGTCATAGCCCTTTGATAGGTAACACTAGCAGTATATTCCAATGGGTGTTTTGAAAGCTTGTATTTGGCTCATCTTCTGGAGAAATTTTGATCTGATTATATCTAGATGATTCATCCATAAAGGAGAATATTTTCTATGTTGACGCAATGTCGATCATCAACTTTGGAATTGGTAAAGGAAATTCATCCTTTGGACAAGCCTTATTTAAGTCTCTAAAATTTACACAGACCCAAATTTGACCATTTTTATTCTTTACTAGTACTATGTTCGCCAGCCATGTTGGGTATTTTTCTTGTCGAATAAAATTGGCTTCAACCAGCTTCTTAACTTCAGTAATGACTTGTTGTTCGATTTCAACACGCATCCTTCTTGGAGCTTGAAATTGTAGTTTGGTCTAATCCAAGTTTATGGACTGCGACTTCTGGAGTGAGTCTAAGCATTTTGTCATAACTCCAAGCAAAGCAGTCTTTGTATTCTTTCAACAAGAGAACTATTTATTTTGCTTCAATGTTAATAAGGAATCAACAAGTAAAAGTCAGCTTAGATTTTCTTCCATTCCTAAACTTATTTCTTTTAGTTCGTCCACTGTTGATTTAATTTCTTCTTCAAATTTTGGTGGAGCATTTTCAATTGTAAGATCAGAAGTTTGCTCAGATTCAGGTCCTTCAGTGAAAACTAGGCAAAATTCTTTGTCATATAGAGGTTTTATGGTATCAAACCCAATACCTTCTTTAGAATTATGATTTTTTTTTACTATTATTCCACAATTGTTCGAAAAGACAAGATTGGTCTAATGACCATTGTTTAGGCATCAAACCATTTTGAATAAGTTTTTAAACACAGGGAAAATAAAATTCAAAAGGGATTTTCCTTGATTTCATAAGCTTTTCTTCTTTTATTTTTACATTTTTCTTGGAACTAGAAGAAGTAGAACCAAGTCAAAATTTTATAGGTTTTTTGTCCTCACCATATACTTCTTTGACCACTAAATTCTTAATTTTTTATGGAGAAATTGGGGTCAGGGTTATAGCATGTATATAGTGATTAATTCATTCCTACATTGACTTAAATTGTTTTTCTTTATCTTCTTCTTCAAGATATATCTTGAATTGTGGTTCTTTTAAAATTATCAATGTCATTTTTTCTCTTTCTTTTTCTTCGTCAGAGTCCAAACAAGTTTTGAACTTCAATGATTTCTTCATGTAAATCGTTGGATTTTTCCTCTCATCCCTGTCCTCGACCTCGACCTCGGATGTGAATCTAAAGAGAGTTCTTATCCTTCATGGATGTTGAAAAAAAATCTCTATCAACTTGTTTTTATTTTTTGTGATCTTTTTTATTCATTTTCTTGTTGTTATCTTTTTCTTCTGTATTTATTACTACATCTCTAAAGAATATCACTTTCTCTATTGGAGCGTAGTATGCAATATCTTCAGGTACACTGATTTCATGGACTGAGAATGGTTGTAGATCACCTATTATGCAGCACTCCTATCCTTTTTGTAGGTACTTTTTGCATTGAAGTAATGAAGTGTGGACCATATTATGCTCATGAAGCCATGGTCTATGAAGTAAGGCATTAAAAGAATTTTCAAAGTCGATGACATGTAATTTTTCCAATATCACCAAATTATCCATCTTTAAAGGCAGTGTGATTAACCCAACAGCTCAATATTCCTGTTGGTTGAATCCTTGTAACATCATTTTATCTCTCGTTAGTTGATAAGCGTCAATGTCCAAATATGCGAGAGTTCTTAGGTTCATAATCTTAATTAAGGCACCATGATTAATAAACTCTCGAAAGTGTAGTGTCATTAATATTCACTGTGATGTATAATGGACGATTATGTTCGGTTGTATCAAGCAACAAGTGATTTTCAGATTTTGGTTTGTTCTTTTAAAGAGTTAGCCTCATTTAGAGAAACACTAGCAAGTTGAGCTAAACAAATTTTTTGATCTAAAAGAGCTTTTATCAATGACTCTCTCATTTTGTTAGAAAAGATAAGGACATCATAGATGCTCAACTTTGCTGGTGGTTTTTTTAATTGGGCTAATATATTATAGTCCACCTTGTTATGGGAACTGTCCATGTTTCTTTCAGATAATCATTCTTGTACTGGAGGAATGTTTCTTCTAGCACTACTATTAGTTTCAAAGCCATGTTTTATTGTTTTTGTTTTGTTTATGTTATTTTATTTTAGCTTATGTCATTTAGTTTTGTTGTTGTCATTATGTTTTGTTCATTTTTGTTGTTATTTTGTTGTCTTGAGGTTCACCTTTTCCACTTTAGAATGTCGTCCTACAAAACATAGTTAGCACACCTTAATAACATGCAAAGTAAATCTAAAGCGTAATTTATTTCTTGTCTCCAGTAAACCTACAAAAGAAAACACGAATAGCATGAAATAAAGTTTTAATTTGTCAGTTTATTTGGTTAAGTAAAGTTTTTTAAACAACTCGGTCAAAATGTCTATGGTTCTATCATCTCGGGACTATAAAGGTATTCAAATCTACTTAGTTTGAAAAGTGTTTAAATCAGGACCAGAAGATTCTTGTCAGCAGCCACAGATTGTTTCATCCAAGTGATCTTCGTAGATTTGAACACTGATGTTCAAGTTGTATTTTTAAGATCAAATTTAAGTTTTAATGTCTTCTTAAGTGAATTTTATGTCATTTATATTTTTGTCATGAATTTTTTAATTTTTTCGGTTTAATTTAGTTTATTATGTCTTTTACTTTAGATTTGATGTCGATCAAACCCAAGGAAAGTTGTCTAAATTCTAATAATTTAGACTTAAGATTTATGTTTAATGTGGAGAGAACCTAAGATTTAGAATCTAAGGCATGAGATGACTTAAGTCCAACTTAGGTAGGACCTAAAGTTTTATATATTTAGGTTCAATTTAAGTAGAACCTAAAATTTAAGATGATTTAGATCCAATTAAAGTAGGACGAAAGGTTTGATGTCGTTTAGGTTCAATTTAGGTAGAACATAAATTACGAAATGGTTTAGTTTTAATGTAGATAGAACCTAGAATTTAAAATGATTTAGGTTCAATTTAAGCAGGACTCAAGATATGAAGTGATTTAGGTTCAATATAGGTAGAACCTAAGATTTAATATGGTTTAAGTCCAATGTTGGTAGGACATATAAGATGATTTAGGTTCAATTAAGTTGGGGTGTTATTTAGATCCAATTTAAGTAAAATAGATTCAATTTAGGTAGAATCTTAAGTTTAATATGGTTTAGGTCCAGTTTAGATAGGACCAAAGGTTCGGTGTTACTTATATTCAATTTAGGAAAAATCTAAGGTTTAGTGTTACTTAGGCTCAATGCAAGTAAAACTTAAGGTTTGAGATAGCTTAGGTACAATTTAGGTAGGACCTAAGAAAGTTTTGGTTAAGTCTAATGTAGACTAGACTTATATTCTAGATTCAATATAGGTTGAATCTAAAGACAGTTTTCTTAGGTAAGCCTAAGGTAGATTAGACTTAAGATTTAAGTTTGATGAAAGTTGGACCTCAGAATGATTGGTTGAGTTTAATATAAGTTAGAATTAGAATTTAGATCCGACGTAAGTTGGATCTACAAAAATTTGGTTAAGTCTAATATAAGTTAAACTTAGAATTTAGTTGAGTCAAATATAGGTTAAACTTAGAGTTAAAATTTGGGTTGAACATAAGATTTAAGTTGACTTAGCCTCAACTTAGATTGAACCTAAGGTTTAAATTGATTTAAGTTGATTAAGCCTAATGTAAGTAAGGCCTAATAAATTTAATTAGGTCCAATTAAGGTTTGGACCTAATTAGGATTTAGGTTATTTAAGACTGATCTAAGTAAGGCTTAATAGATTTAACTAGGTCTAATTAGGGTTTGGACCTAATTAGGATTTAGGTTAATTAAGCCTAATGTAAGTAAAACTTAATAGAATTAATTAGGTCTAATTACGGTTAGACTTAATTAAAGTTTATGGTTATTTAAACCTAATATAATTAAGGTTTAATTTAATTAGGTTTTAATTTGGGTTAGACCTAACTAGGTTTAGAGTTAATTAAGCCTAATTTAGGTAAGGATTAATTAGTATAATTAGGTTTAAGCAAACTAATGTTGTTAAGGTTTAAGAAGGTTAATTAGTTCTAATAGGGCTTAAACCTAATTAGGGCTTAATTTGTCTTAAACCTAATGTTGTTAAGGTTTAAAGAGGTTAATTGGGTCTAATAACGGATTAGACCTAATTAGAGTATAGTTTTGTCTTAAACCTAATGTAATTAAGGTTTAAGGAAATTAATTAGGTCTAATAAGGGATTAGACCTTTTTAGGGTTTAATTTGCCTTAAACCTAATGTTTTTAAGGTTTATGGAGGTTAATTAGGTATTATTGGGGATTAGACCTAATTAAGGTTTAATTTGACTTAAACCTATTGTTGTTAAGGTTTAAGAAGGTTAATTAGGTCTAATAAGGATTAGACCTAATTATTGTTTAATTAGACTTAAACCTCATGTAATTAAAGTTTAAGGAGATTAATTAGGTCTAATAAGGGATTAAACCTAATTAGGGTTTAATTTATCTTAAACCAAATATAGTTAAGGTTTTAAGGAGGTTAATTAGATATACTAAGGGATTAGATCTAATTATGGTTTAATTTGTCCTAAACCCAATGTGATTAAGGTTTAAGAAGGTTAAGCTTAGTTAAGATTTTTAAAGGTTTAAGACATGTTTAAACCTAACCTAACTAGGAATTTGGAATTCATCTTATGCTCAAGGTGATTTAAACCTAAATATTAGGATTTAGTTGATCCTAATTACCCCTTTCTTACAAAGGATAGAAATTTTTAGGGTTTAGAATGTAATTTTCCAATTTTACAATTTTTACCGTAAAAGGCTAAAATGTCATTTTAAGTCTTTCAAAAGTTAGAAGTTGTCATTTTAGGATTCAAACTCACCACCCTAAAGTTTCTAATCATTTTTTATTTTAAATTTTCATTTTTTATTTTTTTAATTATTTTTGAAAATAATTACAAAGTTTAATGAAAATTGGTAAATTTGGTTTTAGGGATTTTTCCTAGTCTTAGGAAAATCAAGGAATGTTTCCATGGATGAGAAGAGTGATCCCTGAAAATTTCATGATTTTTAGAGTTATAATTAAACTTCAATAATGAAATTACTCAAGAGAGTAATTAATTAATTAAAAATAAAATATGATTCATTAATTTCATATTTCATTTTTATAATTTTCTTCTCATTTTGTTGAATCCAAAGGTATTTTTCTTTCATTGTTATGATTTTTCCATGCAAAGTTATGAATTTTTTAAGGATTTTAAGCATTTTTTGATTTTATTAAATTCTTAATTTCCTACTTATCTGACTAGGCGCCAGCACATCCTCGAAGATGTTGAATCTTTACACGGCGTCGTCTAATTGGTTGGGATTTCCACACTGGTAGCTTGTGTGGTCGTGGTTTTATTTGTTCTGTATGGATGATTCTGCAGTCCAACTGGATCACAGCCTTCCATTTCCAATACACAGAAACAAACGACATCTGGTTATCATCCCCAAGAACTGTTAACCGTAAGCCGTTCATGCTTAAGACATAAAATCTCCCTAACCTCTCCATGAAACTTTATAGGGATTGTTCCAAAAGCTTCATCGCATCAAAGCGAACAAATCCATATGAATAGTTAGCCATGATTTCATTACTTTCTTCACAATGTCTGAAATTCGAGTGAAAATTAGGGTTTGAGGCCATACCTTGGTTTGAAGAGATGAAAACTTAAACAAATTTGATAGGAATGATCCTCAATTCCTTGTGAAGCTCCATTTAAGTTCAATTTGGAGTGAAATTGGGTCAGAGTATGTTCTTGCTGAAACAGGTTCACGATTTCAACTAAGAGTAGGTTAGAGCTTGTTGGAAGGCTTGATTTCGATTAGGAACTTCTTTGTGGAGTTCAGGGATGATGATGGAGTAGTTAATTTGAAGTTTAGAAAGGTTTCATGTATAATCAAAAAATCTGTCTTTGTTTTTTGGGTGTGAAATTGGAGCAACTCAATGGATTTCAAGGACTGAGGCTATGGGGAATCAAATGCTTAGGTCATCAGGAACACTTTTTGTCTTAATTGTTTCAGGGTTTGGGCAACATAGATTGGTCCTTCTTTTCTATGTGAGCTCTCATGTTAGCTATATTTATAGCCATGGAAATGTCATGGGTAAGCTTGGATATGCATTGAGTGCTTGGGGTAGTCTCATGATGGCTTGAGATAAGGTTCTGGCTGAAGATAGCCATGGATGAGTTTCCTTAAGTGATATCTATGGTCAACCCTAAACCCATGCTTTACATGGTCAATCATGGTCAACCTTTGTCAAACTTGGCTAACTCAACCATGATTGACCATAAATATTAGGTTTGTTTTGCCATTACCTTAAACAATGATTTTAGACTTAAATCCTAGATCTATTGATCTTTAATTTCACTCTCTTTAATTAATTAAATGGAATTAATTAAGAGAATAAAAAATTTGATTAAAAGACTAATATTTGACAAAAAAAAAGGTATAGTTAGCCAAGTTTGACAAAGGTTGACCATGATTGACCATGGTTGGCCAATTTAAGTCCATGGTTGACAAGGGTGACTTACTTAACCATGTCAAGGTTGAGTTAGTCATGTGGTCATTGGATATGATATTATGGCTTATGTTTGACCAAGGCTTGACCATGATGGTTAAATTGGCCATATGATGATGTCTTGACCATATGGTCATCATTTGGGTCTGTGGTTGACCAAATGGTCAATGTGGTGACCATTTGGTTCAAGATGTACTATTTTGACCAAAATTTGACCTAGGGGTCTATTAAATGATCTAGTTTGACTAATTTGGTTTTTGAGTTGACTAAATGGTCCAGTTTGATCGATGTGATGTTTAGCTTGACCAAATGGTTCAGTCTGACACATTTTGACCGAAGTTGACCAATTGGGCCTTAGGGTTAACCATTTAACCAATTTTCACCAATTGGGTACCGGTGTTCATCAAATGTTCAATGTGGTGATTATAGGGTCCAGATGATCCTAAATCAGGGTCTGTTGTCATTTATGTAACCACCCTAGAGTGTTACCAAAATTTGTGCTTAAAAGAGTTAATGTGGTTATATGTGGTAGAATTCTTGATCAAAGGTAATAAATGTGGTAGATGTGGTAGAATTTTTTACCTTAGATTTTAGGTTTAAGGGACCCTTGATCAGATTTAAGGAGTCAACGTGGTAGAATTCTTTACCAAAATGGATCATAAATGTTATTCAAAATAATCCCTCACAAAAGTGAGGTCAACAAAGCTCTGGAACAAATGTCAAGTTATGCAAAGTTTATGAAAGAAATTTTAAACAAAAAAAAAGGTTTGAAGATTATGAGACTATTGCACTTAATGAAGAGTAAAGTACAATAATTCAGAAAAAGCTTCCTAATAAACTCAAAGATCCTTACATTTTCACCATACCTTGTGCATTTGGAGAAAAATTTTGTGAAAAAGCTTTATGTAGATTGGGATCAAACATTAATCTCATGTCATTATCTATATTTAGAAGAAAAGGTTTAATAGATATTTCTTTCACTAAGATATTTCAATCTATCACTTATTCTAATGGGTTTATAGAAGATGTGTTGGTTAAAGTGAATAAATTTATCTTCCTTGTTGATTTCATTATGTTAGATATGGAAGAAGATAACAAAATTTCTATTATTTAGGGAGACCTTTCTTAGCTACTGGATGTGCAATGGTAGATGTGCAAAAAGGAGAATTAACAATGAGAGTTAATGATCCGGAAGTAACTTTTAATGTGCTTAAATCAATGAAATATCCTGATAAAGAAAAAGATGGTAAATGTTACATAATGGAAATAATTGATTATATGATTATTAATCATTTTTAAGAAAGATGTGAAGTCATATCAGATCAAAAAGATGAAGTAACATTGGTACAAAATAAAATAGAAACTAAAAAATATTTTGAAAATGAATCAAAAGAGCAAAACATGGAGGAGTTAAATTATGTTCAGGAAGAATTTGAAATTTTAGATATTACTGAAAATAGTAAACCTCACATACCTTCTACAAAAAACCTCCTGAACTTGAGATGAAGGTTCTACCTACTCATTTAAAGTTTGCATTTTTTGGGGAACTCATTGACATTACCTACTATTATATCCTCAGATTTAGTTGACGAATAAGAAGGAAAATTATTAGAGACATTAAAAAATCATAAGAAAGCCTTTGGATAGACATTAGCTGATATTAAAGGAATCAGTCCTTCAATATGTATGCACAGAATTTTAATGGACGATAATTATAAGCCTAGAATTGATCCTCAAAGAAGATGAATTCATATAATGAAAGAGGTTGTTAAGAAAGAAATTTTAAAGTGGTTGACGTTGAAATTATTTATCCAATTTCAGATAGTTCATGGGTTAATCATATTCATTGTAATCCTAAGAAAGGTGGAGCGATTGTTGTTGCAAATGAAAAGAATAAATTAATTTCTACAAGATAAGTCAATGGTTGACAAATCTGAATTGATTATAAAAAATTAAATGATGCCACCAGAAAAAATCATTTTTCTCTCCCTTTTCTAGATTAAATGTTGGATATACTAGCTGGGCACCGTTGTTTTTGCTTTTGGATGGATATTCTGGATAACACAAAATACATATTACTCATAACGATTAAAAGAAAATAATATTTACTAGTTCTTATGGAACATTTACTTTCAGGAGAATGTCATTTGGATTATGTAATGCGCCAGTAACATTTTAAAGATGTATAATGTCAAATTTCTGTGATTTAATTGAGAAAGGAATTGAAGTTTTTATGGATAATTTCTCAGCTTGTGAAGCTTTATTCAATTCATGTTTAGATCATTTAAAGAAGGTTCTAAAATTCTATGAAGAAACAAACTTTGTTCTAAATTGAGAAAAAAATCAATTTATGATTGTAGAAGGAATTGTTTTGAGCATAAGATTTTTGAGAAAGACATGGAAGTAGATCCAAAAAAATTCATTACCGAATTACCACCCCTTACTAATGTTAGAGTAATAGGAAGTTTTCTAGGACATGATGGTTTCTATAGCCGTTATCTTAAAGACTTTTCTAAAATTTCTAAGCTTTTATGTCAACTATTGAAAAAAGATGCTAATTTTTATTTTACGAGGAATGCTTTAATGCTTTTAATTTATTAAAAGAAAAATTAATTATTGCACCTATTATTGTTTCACCTGATTGGACAAAACCATTTGAGTTAATGTGTGGTGCTATTAATAATGCTATTGAGGTTGTTTTAGGGCAGAGATATGCTAACATTTTTAAAGTAATTTATTATGCTAGTAAAACCTTTAATGAAGCTCAAATTAATTACACTACTACTAAAAAATGAATTATTAGCTATAGTATATGCTTTTGATAAACTCAGATCTTATATTATTAGGACCAAATGTATTAAGCATACTGATCATTCTACTATAAAGAATTTAATGATGAAGGAAGATGCAAAACAATGATTAATTAGATGGTCCTTCTAATGCAAGTGTTTGATTTTGACATTGTAGATAGGAAGGGCACTGATAAGCAAATAAGTGATCATTTATGAAGGCTTGAAAAGAAAAATGATAATTTCAATGATGAAATTAATGAAATTTTTTTTGATGAACAATTATATGGAATTAATTAATGGTGAGTTCCATGGTATGCTGATATAGTTAACTATCTAGTTAATAACATTTTACCTTATGGACAAGATAACAATCAAACCAAAAAGTTCATTCAAGATTCTAAATATTATTCTTGGGATGACCCTTATTTATATAAACAATGTAAGAACTTAATTTTTCGAATATGTGTATCAATTGAAGAAACCAAAGAAATTATACAAAAAAAGTCTTAATTCAGATTTTGGGGACATTTTGGGTTTGATAAAACTGCATTTAAAATTTCACAGTCTAGATTTTATTGACCTACACTTTTTAGAGATGTTAATTATTATATAAAAACATGTGATAGATGTGAAAGAGTAGGCAATACTTTGAGAAGAAATGACATGCCCCTAAATTTTACTCTGAAAGCTGAAATTTTTTATATTTGGACTTTAGATTTATGAGAACTTTTATACCATATTTTGGAAATATTTATATTTTAATAGTTGTGGATTATGTTTCAAAAGGGATTGAAGCAGTTGCTTTACCTTGATGTGATGTTAAAAGTGTTGCAAAATTTTTAAGGAAATATATTTTTACAAGATTTGGAATACCAAGAGTAATCATTAAATATGGGGGAATTCATTTTAAGTATAGAATAATTGAAACATTAACTAAAAAATATGGAATCAAACATCGAATTGCCACAGCTTGTCGCTCTCAAACTAGTGGTTTGGAAAAGTTATCCAATTGAAAAATTAAATGAGTATTGAAAAAATAGTAAATCCTAATAAAAGAGATTCATCTGTTAGACTTGATTCCTCATTATGGGCTTATAGGACTTCTACAAAACTCCTATAAGAATGTCACCATATAGGATAATATTTTGAAAAGCTTGACTTTTGCCTGCTGAATTAGAGCATAAAGCTTATTAGGTAAAAAAAGAGTTTAATAATAATCTGAAAGTGTTGGAGAAAAATGATTATTATAATTAAATTCTAAGCATTCCTCTCATTTTCCCTAACATACACCCACACACACACACACACAAACACACCATCTATGAGAGGTGTCAACCCCTATATTTTAAAGAGACACAAAATTCCTTCTTTTTCCCAAAAGACACATCTTTTCATTCCAAGAGACAAATCTCTTTACACAATAGACATATCTCTTCATTCAAGAGCCTTTTCCAAGTGTCTAAATTCATTGAACCACACCATGGGGCATTATATTCACTTAGAGCCTTCTAGATCATCTCAAAATAGTCCAAAACTGCCAAAAATCCATCCATATCCGTCTTTGGCACCTTCAACGCCAACTTTTGGTGCCTACTATCTGGATTTTGGCATTTTTGATTCCTCAATCACTTGTTCTCTAGATTCTGGTGCCTTTGGAGCCAGTTCTGGTGCCACCCTGCAGCTGCTCCATCATTTTGCTCTGTTTTGCTCCATTTCAGCTTCGTTTCACCCCGTTTCAGTTGTGTTTCACTCCTAACAGGTATACCTACAATATAAGCAATAAAACAACCTTTATTTTAAGTGTAATTTCATTCAAAAACATATGAGAAGTGTAAAAGAGATTAAGCACAAAAAGTCTTCAAATTGTGCTACGTCAAAATTTTCTTTCTTGCTCGTTTTGGCTCCAAATTGCATCATTTTTGCCCATTTTTTCTTCTTTTTCTCCAAAAGTACATTTCTTGAACTTGAAACCAAAAATATGCAAAACACCTTCCTTTAAAGTATAATATAATTAAAAATAAGCATAAAATATATATGAAAAAGTATGTAAAGATTAGGTAATTTTTAGGCATGTCAAGCATCCCTTTGATTTTTCTGAGCAATTTGGAGAGATTTGAGGGTGGAGAAAACAATTTCTACTTTAAAAATTATGGAGAGCAATTACAATGGGAGATTTGAAAATAAGAATATGGTGCATAAGGATGCTCAGACTTATTTCAACAGATTTCTTGCATTGAGTTTGGAGCGACTTATGGAAAAACTTTGGAAGATTGAATGTAAGATCTCTCAACTCCATACCAAATTTAAAAACTTGTTCCACCAATATGAGCATTTAGATTTTCATTTAAAACTCCAATTCAACAATTTGACATTTTTTTAAGATTGTCAAGTGACCATGTATAACACAAACAAGTGGATTGAAGATAAATTCACTTCAGAATTTCCTCATGCTCCTTTTCATCATTGCTACGATTGAAATTGTTTAGTGGGTAAACAGGAGAATGACACCTCTGATCACAACTGGTCTTAAGTGATTTTGTAGAAAGATAAATGTGTTAGTAACTTGTTCTTCTGTGCAGTGTGTCGATGTTGTCTTTGTTGAGGCTTTATAACTTTTGAATGTTGTTTTTTGTTGTATTGGCATATATTTATGATTTTGTTGTGTCTCTCATATTAAAAAATATTGTTTTGTGTTGTTATTAAATGAATAACTTATGTGTTTGAAATGATGAATTGGTATTTGAATTTTAGACTTTGGAATGATGTTGAACCAAAAAATGACCATTATAACTAGAAAATTAGACTTTAAACATCTTAGATTTTCTATTCTCTGTCATGATATAAAAAATCATAAACTTTGGGTGTGTTTGAATGGTGCTATGATCCCTGGATATTGCTACTATGCATAGTACAACAATAATTTAGATTATATTTCACTTATATTTCCTTTGCAACAAAACCAGGAACTTGATCCTGAAAAAAAAATAAGAATTTAACTTTCAATTTATAAATATTGGGATACCACACAAAGTATATGTATCGTTATCAAGTAATATAGGACTTTTTGATTAAGACCTGAATATCAAACCCATAGAGAGAATACGCAATATGCACTATTGAACAATAAACTTTCTATTTTTAATAGAAAGACAATTATCTAAACTAAAGATGATTTTTTCATAAATGAAAATTTAAATATTTTTGGTATTTTCAATATTTTGATAGAACAATAACAATTTAAAAAATAACTAAAGTTTTTGTAGAAGAAAAGCACTAAACATGAAAATATCTTTCTTCTTGTTATGAATCAGTAATAAGTATAGGAATTCTGTTGTGGAAGTATGCAAATTATGTTGTGCCAAATAAGAGCAATAATATTCTTTACCCTTACTAGAGAGGCTATAAAGAACATTCAATAATTTAAAGTTTGAATAGTTCTGAAGACTGGCTAGGCAAGGAAGATACTAGCTCTCACTCTAAATTACCCTCAATTCCCTCCACCTAGAGGCTAACATTCTCATATCAAAACCCAAAATAATAAAACAAGTTTGGGGCTTTAACCTGTCATGTTAAATTCCTCTAACTCTACACCCTTTAATGAATATTTCCCTATTTATTTGCACTCAATCACATGAACTACATTCTCATTCATACAACCTTATGTGATTCTTTCCAATTGTTGACAGAGACAATACCAGCCTGGTTCTTACATGTTCTCATAAAAAATTTTAACATCCGGATTGGTCAAATCAAGAATTAACTAAAGTGCATGGATTTAAATCATCACATCTTCTTCCATCATTGAAGGTCAATACTTTCCACAACTTCCGTCCAAAACTTAATTACCTATCATTTTAAGAAGAAATATGAAGAAAATTACTCATTTTATCCATTACTTAATTACTTATCATTTTAAGATGAAAGATAAAGAAAAATACTCAAAATCCTAACACTTTAATTACTTATCATTTTAAGGAGAAAGATAAAGAAAACTACTCATAATCCATGAAAAAGAAACACACTTTAGTTTAAAAGAAGAAATCTTGTCAAACCAACAACAAGTCTCGATTAAAACCAAAAGTAGTCTAAAACAAAAAGATAAAAAAGTCTCAATTAAAACAAAAAGTAGAATTACTTATCATTTTAAGGAGAAAGATAAAGAAAACTACTTAAAATCCTTCCATCCAACACTTAATTACTTATCATCTTAAGAAGAAAGATAAAGAAAATTACTCAGAATCCATGGAGAAAATACTCAGAATCCATGGAGAAAACAAAACCACACTTTAGTTTAAAAGTAGAAATCATTGTCAAATCTCATAATCCATGGAGAAAATAAAATCACACTTTAGTTTAAAAGTAGAAATCATTGTCAAACCAATATTTATGGAGAAAATAAAACCACACTTTAGTTTAAAAGAAGAAATTATTGTCAAACCAACAATATTGTATGGAGAAAACAAAACCATACTTTAGTTTAAAAGTAGAAATCATTGTCAAACCAACAATACATTAATTAAAACTAAAAGTAGTCTTTTAGTTTAAAAGAAGAAATCATTGTCAAACCAACAACAAGTCTCAATTAAAACCAAAAGTAGTAGTTTAAAAGTAGAAATCATTGTCAAACTAACAACAAGTCTCAATTAAAACCAAAAGTAGTCCTAAAAGAAGAAATCATTGTCAAACCAACAACAAGTCTCAATTAAAACCAAAAGTAGTCTCAATACAAAATAATAAAAAACTTATCTCAAGTCCTCCACCAAACTCTTGAAGTTCCTTTTATTCTCTTCTCTTTACAATCACTCAAAATAAAATAACAAAAAGGATAAAAGTAAAAGTGGTGCATGAAAGTCTCTCCGAACTAACACCCCAAATGAGAACTTTCAAAATTTTCCAATACTTTCAGGACCTCTTTCAAAGTCCCAATCTTCTTTTTTTTTATAATTTTCCAAAAGCTGCCTTGGTTTCTCTTCAAAATATGTCTAGATTTGAATGTATTTCCCTAAGAGATGCATCCTTTCATGATAATTTTTGTCCATGGTGGTTATAACCACCTATTAAGCCAATGGGTGCCTCAAAAACCTCTTCAAAATTCATAGAAACCAAATTTACTCATCCAATAACTGCCACAGACACTTAAGTGCGAGGCCTCTGGCACTTAGGCGTGGCCTTCTCTGTTTATGCATAAGCGTCGGATTTGGCGCTTAGGCACCAAAACTCTTTTGCACATTTTTCACCTTTTTGCACCAAATTTGATCCTTTTTCGCTCCTTTAAGAATTTTTCACCCATTTTATCTATATATGTAAGAAAAATACAAAAATACCTTCCATTAAAGCATAATATCTCAAAAATAGGTATAAAAATGTGTCTAAAAACACTATATATTTTAGGTGTATCAAAATCCCCCAAACTTAAAATGTTACTTGTTTCAAGTGACACTTCAATCTTTAAGAACTAAATATGTATGATATGTATATGAGTTTCTTTAGAAGTTACTAAAATTTTGATTTAGAAATGTAGCAGTCTAATTTAAAAAAAATATTCAGTAAATGAGACTAGCTTAAAGTTTAGAAATTCTTAAAGTTAAGAAAGATGAAAATATGAGTTGCTATGTAAATCAAAAATGTATTGTAGATTTTCCAAATTTAGAATTTTGTTCTTTTATTATCTCTACTTAAAATTTTTCATTAAAAATAATTTTACTTACGTATTACATCTATAAGCTTAAGAGTTTCTCAAGTTCTATATTTTAAAAAGATCAAATGTAGAACCAATTTTTGATTAGGCACTAATCCTCAAGCTTCTCCTTCATAATTTTTTTTCTTTTTCTTTTTCTTTTTCTTTTCTTTCTCTTTTCTTTTCTTTTTCTTTTCTTTCTTTTTTTTCTTTTCTTTTTGAGGCAAGGATTATTATATCTAAATAAGTCTTTAATGGATTTTGAATTCACTTCTCCTTTCCTAAAGCAAAGTCTTGATATAAGTCTTTTACTTATAAATATAATAATAGCTTTGAAAATTATTGTAATAAAAAAAATTTAAATATTAAAAATAAAAGTTTAAATTATCTAAATTTTTCAAAAATACAATTTTTCTTACTAAAGATAGTTACTTATATTAATCATTTTCCCATCTAAAAACTTTTTAACTTAAAGTTTTTCTTCATTACTAAAAATTTTAACTAAATTTCCTTACTCATTTCTAAAATCAAATTTTACTTCCCTAATATAACTTCGTATACATAATCATTTTTTTTCTTTTCAAATCAAATTCACTTGTAGCACATTTGAGAATTCCAGTTTTGAAAATATTTTTCATCCCCCCCAAACTTAAATTTTTAACAAATTAAATAGTTTAGCATTAGATATATATAAGCAGGAATGAAAATTTCAAATAACATACTAACAAAAATTTTTAAACCATAATGATACAAGTATAAAACTAAAAACATGAGTAAAATTAATTTTTGATCAAATTTTCTATATTTTCATTTCAATTTAACATGTAGAGATTCAATAGACTTCTAAGCAGTGGGTATAAACATTAAACTAAACTAACACACTAACTTGATTTCACAATCTCAACATAAAAACAAACACACTAACATGATAAAAGAAAATTACAGGGTAGCAGTTATAGAAATTTGAATTTAAGACCTAAGTTAGCAAGATTTTCAACTTTAAAATTTCAACTCACAACAGTTACTACCCTAGAATTTTAAAACAAACTGCTAACTAACACAAATATTATAATACAATTAAAAATAAAAGTCTCACAAATCACAATATCTAAACAAGTAAACATACATACATACATGTCTCAAGTCCAAAACATGAAAACACATCACATCACAATTCTCACTTAAACATAAAAGTACAAACCACATCGCATGGTTCAAACCAACACACAGATGCAAATGCATCAATCCCAGACCACATAGTTCATATCATATTACAATCATAAAATAAATCTCTCAACTCCACTCTTCATCCTCTGAATCACCGCTATCCCAAACTTTTGCAAGCTCATAAACAGGGTATCTAGAATACGAAGGAAATTGCACTCCTTCATTACACCTAATGAAACTCTCCAAAGATGAGTGAAATTTCTCTTCATAATCACTTTTTCTCCTATTATACCTATCAGTATGCTCTGCAAAATGCTCTAAATTTTGTACATTATTAGCGGTAAAACTAATATTATCCATCATCCTCTGCAATAATTGAACTTGGGTCTCAGTAGACTCACCTTGAGATGTAGAAGCACGTGAGGTAGATGGTCTAGATGTAAAAGCAGCAGAGGTAGAAGCAGCAGACGTCTCCATTCCATAGCTTCAAGAAAATCCTCCTCTCAAGCTAAAAATTGAATGCTCAGGATAAGACTTCACATTCACCTTAGTGATGGGCTTTAGAGGTAATAATACTTCCTCTCAGCTATCATATTTAACTCCACCTTGCTCACACAAAGAAAAGATCAAGGAAGCAAACCCCAGACCAGTTGTAATAGCTGTAGCAAAACTGATGATAGTCTGACATATTAAAGCTCCAATGTTGATGAGCTTTCCTTCTTAAATACAATAGTTCAATGTCGTTCTTTCTCTGGTCACTTCACTAAGATGATTGGTCAAAAGCAGACGAGAAGAAATGAAATAGTGTCAGGCCTTCGAAGGTGCACATAACTTTGAAGTTAGGAAATTTACTATCCTCTCATTAGTGATCTTCCAAAGTCCTCTCCCAATAGTCAAGTAAGAAATAATCACGGCTAACTCTGCTTTAGTAGGACTATAATTTGCATAAAAACATAAAGTATCCGGTAGTAAATGGTAAAACAAGTTGATTACCTTTGATGAAAAAAGTACCAACTTTCGTCGAACCATAACTTGATTGTCTTCAGCTTCAGGGACATTTGTATAGAACTCCCTCACAACAAATATAATTGCCACAGCAGAAAAACAACAGAATTGTTCCCACTATCGGTGAATAATTAAATCTTCCACGTCTCCACCCAGATTTATAAAACATCACTTCTAAATCAATTTGTGTAATTGCAACGCATCACTATACTGATCTTGAGCTTTTGAACTAACAAATTTACTCGAATTTGAAGGGGTTTTGCCTTTGCTCCTCTTAATTCTTGCTATCATTTTACAAATTTGATAAATTCCAGCAATAACTTCAAAAATAAAGTCTAAACCACTAAACTAAACTTCCAAAAGCTTAAACTACACTTCCTATGCAATTTCCATAGATTTTTCCTCATTTTTCACCATGAATAGTGAATTTTTGAATTCTTCCAAATGTACTTAAAATACATGGTGAAAATCAAAAATTTTTGCATAGAAGTAAAGCTCTTACCTTAAGAAATCCGAATCTAGCAAATTTTTCTTGATTCCACAATGAAATCTCCACTTAATGGTGTGCCCTAGCTCTCCAAAATAGCGTTTTTGAGAGGTTGAAGGTGACTGGAGGATAAAAATGGCAATTTTTGGCTTAAATTTTCACTCTTAACCATTCGCGGACCAGTTTTCAGGAGTCGTCGCATAAGTGCGAGTAAGTGGCACTTAGGCGCCTGCCTCTCATGTTTACTTGTACTTAAGCACAAAATGTGGCTCTTAGGCGCCAGTGCACGATTTTAAAAATTTTCAAATTAAAGTAAAATGCATTATTTGTTAAGTAAACCACCCCTAAATGGTCTCATAGCACTTAAATGACTATTTTCAACTTTCTGTAACTCTACTTTATCTCAAAATTCTCTTTAATAACTATTTCAATTTGAGGCTAAAATAACACAAAATTTCACACAAACAAACTTATATTAATTCACAAATGAGTACACATACATTTAAACACTTAGTTCTCATGTCAAATAGTCTTGGATGAGAAAATTTTCCTAAATACAAACACTTAATAATTTTTCACAATTAAACACCTAAGTAACACAAATACTAAAAGCAAATCTTAAACACTAAAACACTTAAATAAAACAAATTTAAACACATAAAAACATAACTTTAAACATATAACTTAATTCCATTCTTCATTAGAAGGAACAAATTCAGGTCTTTCATTAGTATCTCCTGGGGCAACTGTAATATAAAGTTGATAAAACAGACGGTGGTGATGTGCTCTAATGCAATCTTCTTCAATGCACTTTTGCTTAAGAAACATCTCCTTATTCGGTTCCTCTATGTAAATAGTGTGGCTAAATTGTATTTTCAATTGTCATCCAATATGCTCAAGATATGCATGAATCTCCAATACCTTAGTCTCCAGTACAGACATGATATTTTTAATTTTGTTGATCTTCTCTGATATCCCTTCAATACTAACAGCTAAGAAACCGCTATACATCTCTTATGCACTTTAACTAATGCATTTCTTCCTCATTGTCTCCTCCTTCATCAAATCCATCTCCCATGAAGACATCATCTTAAAATCTCTCTCTCTTAGACTTTAGGGCTAGAAATGATCTAGGTGAAATTCTTTCACTAAACCCTTATATTTATAGGCCTAAATCCTTTCAATAACTCCTAGACACGTTTAGAAATTGTCTTAACACGTTTTTGCTAACTTCTAAGAGGTTTTCCATTCTAGAATATTAATTTTGCAAATATTTTTAAACTGCCACGCTTAAGCGCCAGTGTACATTTTTTTAGTAGTCAACTTAACGACCAAATTCTCATTTTAACATGTCTAAACACTAAATTAAAGTCTTAAAATCAATACTAACACATAATAGTCTCAAAAATACTACCCCAAATTTTCTTATCACACATTAAACAACAATCAAAATAAAAACACACTGATAACTATGTGTTGCCTCCCAGAAAGTGCTTGGTTTTACGTCGACAGCCCGACGTAACCAGTGCTTACTCTGGTTGACCCAACATCATTCGATCATTAAACTTATAATGATCCCCTATAAAATAAGGTTTCAGTCTATGTCCATTAACTTTAAATATTTTCTCAAAAATAGGATCTTTAATATCCACATCTCCATAATGATAAACTTTAATACCAATAAATGGGCCCATCCACCTGGACTTAAATTTGCCAGGAAATAATCTTAAACTTGAATTATATAGCAAAACTTGTTGCCCTGGCTGAAATTTTTTAGTAAGAATCCTTTGACACGCCACATCTTCATCTTTTCTTAATAAATTATGGCAATTTCATAAGATTCATTCCTTTTCTCTTCAAGCTCATTTAATTGTAACAATCTTTTCTCACCAGTATCTTTCAAATTATAATTGAACTCATTAAGCGCCCAATATGCCTTATGCTCAAGTTCAACTATTAAGTGATAAGCTTTTCCAAATATTAGCCTATATGGGGATGTTTCTATAGAAGTTCTATATGTAGTCATATAAGCCCACAAAGCATAGTCAAGTTTGACTGACCAATTCATTTTTGTTGGATTCACATATTTTTCCATAATTCTTTTAATTTCCTGATTGGATAATTCAGCCAAACCACTTTTTTTAGGATGATAAGCAGTAACAATCCTATGATTTATATGATATTTCTTTAATAATTTCTCCATTATGACATTTCTAAAATGACTTCCCCCATCAGTGCATCCCAAATCTACAAAATATATTCATTTTCAAAAATTTTGCAACACTTTGAGCATCACATCGAGGTAAAGCAACAACTTCTATCCACTTGGATACATAGTCCACTGCTAACAGAATATATAAATTTTTGAAAGATATTATAAATAGTCACATGAAATCTAATCCCCAAACATCAAATATTTCAACTTATAACATATAATTGAGGGGCATGTCATTTATTTTAGCCCAAACCTCAAATATTTCAACTTCTAGCATATAATTGAGGGGCATCTCATTTCTTCTAGAAGTATTGCCTACTCTTTGACATCTATCACAAGTTTTGATATAAGCATTAACATCTCTAAAAATTCTAGGCCAATAAAATCCAGATTGCAAAATTTTGTATGATGTTTTATCAACACCAAAATGTCCCTCAAAATCAAAATTATGACATTTTTTGATAATCACATAAGTTTCTTCTAATGGTACACTTCTTCAAATCATTAGATCCTTTCCTTGTTTATATATGGGTCATCCCAAAAATAAGTCTTAGCTTCAGAAATAAATTTCTTCTTCTGTTTGTATGTCATTCCATATGGTATAATATCACTAACAATAAAGTTCACAATATCAGCATACCACGGAACACAACACTCATTAATAGTGAACAATTTTTCATCTGGAAAAAGTTCATTAATCTCATTTTCAAAACATAGTGGTTTTTCTAATTCAAGCCTGGACAAATGATCAGCAATTTGATTTTCAATCCCGTCCTGATCTACTATTACAAAATCAAATTCTTGTAAAAGAAGAATCCATCTTAAAAGTCTAGGTTTAGCATCCTTCTTTTTCATTAAATATTTAATAACAGAATGATCTGTATGCACTACACAATGAGTTCCAATTAAATATGATCTAAATTTATCAAAAGTATATACTATTGCTACTAACTCTTTTTCAGTTGTTGTATAATTAATTTGAGTTTCATTAAGAGTTTTACTAGCATAGTAAATAACTTTGAAAATTTTATCATATCTTTGTCCTAAAATAGCTTCAATAGCATAATCACTAGCATCACACATTAATTCAAAGGTTTCTCCCAATTTGGTGAAACTATAATTGGTGCAGTGATTAATTTTTATTTTAATAACTTAAAAGCTTTTAGGCATTCCTCATCAAAATTAAAAATTGCATCTTTCTCCAGTAAATAGCATAAAAGGCTTAGCAATCTTTAAAAAGTCTTTAATATATCACCTGTACAATCCAAGATGTCCTAAAAACTCTTAATTTCCCTTACATTTATTGGATAAGGTAAATTAGCGATCACTTGAATTTTAGCAGGATCTACTTCCATACCAATTTTTGATATTTGATGTCCTAATACGATTCCTCCAGCCACCATAAATTGGCATTTTTCCCAGTTAAGGACTAAATTTGTTTCTTCATAGCTCTTAAGAACTTTGGATAAATTTTTTAAACATGAGTCAAATGAAGTTCCAAACACTAAAAAGTCATCCATGAATACTGCAATCCCTTTTTTAATTAAATCACTAAAAATTATCATCATACATCGTTAAAATGTTGTAGGGGCATTACATAAACCAAAGGGCATTCTTCTAAAAGCAAAAGTACTATAAGGACTGGTAAACATTATTTTCTCTTGATCCTCATGAGATATTTGAATTTAGTGATAACCAGTATATCTATCCATAAAATAAAAGTATTTACGTCTGACTAGTCTATCCAGCATTTGATCTAGAAAGGGTAATAGAAAATGATTTTTCCTAGTGTCAATATTTAATTTTCTATAATCAATGCATGTTCGCCACCCGGTAACTTATCTATTAGGTATTACCTCATTATGTTCATTTACGGTTACAATTACTCCTCCTTTCTTAGGAACACAATGAATTGGACTAACCCATGCACTATCTAAAATAGGGTAGACAATTCTAACATCTAACCACTTTAAAATTTCTTTCTTTACAACTTCTTTCATAATAGGATTCAATCTCCTTTGCAGATCAGCCATGGGTTTGTAGTTCTCTTCCATATTAATTCTATGCATACAAATTGAAGGACTGATTCGTTTAATACCAACAATTGTCCATCCAAAGGCTTTCTTAAAATTTTTCAGAATTTTCATCAACCTTTCTTCTTCTTCCATTATTAATTTTGAAGAAATTACAACTGGTAAAGTAGAGGAATCTCCTAAAAAGGCATATTTTAAATGATCAGGAAGTAACTTCAACTCTAGTTCTTGAGATTTTTCAATAGATGGACAAAATAATTTATCTTAGTCTAGCATGTTTAAAACTTCAAATCTTTCTCGAACATAGTTTGAATTTTCCTTAAAAAGATCTTCACATTGATTCAATTCCTTTTCTTGCTCGTGTTCCAAATCTTTTTCTTCAGATTTTTCTTCATAAGTAGTTCTAAAATGGCATTCACATAGATATCTTATAACATCCATCCTATAACAGCCATTATCATTACCTTTTGCATGGTATTTCATTGATTTTGAGATGTTAAAAGTAACAGTTTGATCATTGACGTGCATTGTTAAGTCCCCTTTTTGCACATCTATTATTGCTCTTCCTGTGGCTAGGAAAGGTCTCTCCAAAATGATAGGTATCTCATTATCTTTCTCCATATCTAGAACAATGAAATCAACAGGAAAGATAAATTGATCCACTTTCACTAGGACATCTTCTATAACTCCTTTAAGGTGTGTTATCGAACGATCTGCTAACTGTAGAGTTATAGTAGTAGGGGTTATTTCTCCTAATCCTAATCTTTTAAATATTGATAATAACATAAGGTTAATGCTTGCACCTAAATCACATAAAGATTTCTCATAAAATATGTCTCCTATTGCATATGAAATTGTAGAGCTACCAGGATCTTTAAGCTTTTAAGGAAGCTTCTTATGAATTGTCGCATTGCACTCCTCATTAAGTGCAACAGTCTTATTATCTTCAAACTTTATTTTCTTATTGAAAATATCCTTCATAAACTTTACATAGCTCGGCATTTGTTCTAAGGTTTCAACAAATGGAATATTAATTATAAGCTTCTTAAATATTTCTAGAAATTTTGAAAATTGCTTGTCCAACTTCTGTTGACGAAGTCTCTGAGGAAATGGAGGTGGTGGTTTTTCCAAATCATTTTTTAGTGGAGAAATAGGTCTATCAGAATCTTTTGGAGCGTCCTCTTTTGATTCTTCAATTTCTTCTCTCTTTACTTCAATTTCTTTTTGAACCTGACCTTCCAACTCTCTTCCGCTTCTAAGTTGAATGGCTTTTACTCGTTCTTTATTTTGGTCTTTTGGATTTGATTCAGTATTACTAATAAGTGTTCCTTGGGATCTATTACTTAATGAATTTGCTATTTGCCCAAGTTCGTTCTCAATATTTCTAATTGTTTCATTGACTTTGTAATTGATTTCCATTTGTAACACCACTTCTTCTATAGACAACTTCTTCTTCTTAAATTGTGTATTACTATTGAAACCTAGAGGATAAGTAGTTCTATAATTATTATTCCCTTGGTTGTTCCAGTTTCTCAATGGGTTTCGTTGGTTGTTTCCCCATTGTTGATTATTACTACCCGAATTGTTATTCCAATTAAAGTTGGGATGGTTCTTCCAACCCGAGCTATAATAATTTGAATATGGGTTATTCCCAGTTAAAATTAGGATGATTTTTCCAACCTGGGTTATAATAGTTTGAATATAGGTTATTCTACCAATTGAAGTTAGGATGGTTCTTCCAACCTGGGTTATAATAATTTGAATATGGGTTATTCTATTTATTATTTATGACATTCAAAGTTTCTAATGATATTTGAGAATCTACCATTTGGCCTAATGAATTCTCTTCAATCATGGAAATTGGTTGAGAAAATTCATTCCAAATTGGTCTCACTTTCTTGAAATTATAGCAACTTGATTTGCTAACATGGTAAATGCATCAGTTTCATGAATATTGGCTACTTTCTTATGATTTACCCTCTCAGAAGGCCATTGAAAATTATTAGTATTCATTTCTTCAATTAAAGCTTAATCATCATGAAATGGTTTTGACATCAATGAACCACTAGCAACGGCATTAAAAATGATCTAGGAGATCCAACTAATCCATTATAAAAAGTTTAAATTATTAACCAATCTAGTATAACATGGTGAGGACACTTTCTTATGAGTTCTTTAAATCTTTCTCATGTTTCATAAATAGATTTCCCTTAAAACTGATTAAAAGATATAATACCCTTTAAATCTTTCTCATGCTTTATAAATAGATTCCCCTTCAAACTGATTAAAAGATGTAATATCATTTTCTAAGCTTGCAGTTTTTTATGGTGGAAAATATTTAGCAAGGAATTTTTGTGCTAAATCACCCTAAGTTTTATTAGATCCTGGTGCTAATGAATTCAACTACATCTTAGCTTTATCTGTCACTGAGAAAGGAAATGACCTAAGTCTTATGGCATCATCTGATCCATCATCGTATTTAAATGTAGCGCATAATTCTAAAAAATTGTCAAGATGTAAATATGGATCTTAAGTTGGTGATCCCCCAAACTGATTATTTGATACCATTTAGATAATAGCTAGTTTAAGCTCAACTAAATTAGCTACTACAGTAGGTTTTTGAATACTACAATGAAGTTCATCTACAGTAGGGTGGCATAATCTCTTAAAGGTGTAAACTATTGATGAATTTCAGCATTTTGATTATTTTGGTCTGTCATTTCTGCAATTTTTTTAGATTTTTCAAAATTTATAATATTTTTTGTTTTTTTGAATTTTCTAATAGTTCTTTTTAATTCAGAACCATAGGGCACTAGTCCTTCAGAACCTGAATTACACATACACTAACATATAATAAAATAAATTAATGTAAAATAAAATAAGATAAGATAACTTAAAGTTTAAATAAGACTTTATAGAAATAAAACTTTTCTTTTAAAATCATTTTCTCCTCAGCAACAGCGCCAAAAACTTGATCCCTGGATACTGCTAATATGCACAGTATAAGAATAATTCAGATTATATTTCACTTATATTTTCTTACTTGACAACAAAACCAAAAACTTGATCCTGAAGAAAAATAAGAATTAACTTTTAATTTATATATATTGGGATACTACGCAAGTATGTGTATCGTTATCAAGTAATATAGGACTTTTTGATTAAGTCCTGAATATCAAACCCATAGGGAGAATACACAATATGCACTATTGAACAACAAACTTTCTATTTTTAATAAAAAGATAGTTATCTAAACTAAACATGATTTTTGCAGTAATGAAAATTTAAATATTTTTGTTATTTTCAATATTTTGATGGAACAATAACAATTTAAAAAGATAACTAGAGTTTTTATAGAAGAAAAGTACTAAATATGAAAATATCTTTCTTCTTGTTATGAATCAAAAATAAGTATAGGAATTCTGTTGTGGAAGTATGCAAATTGTGTTGTGTCAAATAGGAGCAATAATATTCTTTACCCTTACTAGAGATGCTATAAAGAACATTGGTTAATTTAAAATTTGAAGTTCTGAAGACCGGCTAGGCAGGGATGATACTAGCTCTCACTCTAGAGTTCCCTCAATTCCCTACACCTGGGGGCTAACATTCTTGTATCAGAATCTAAAAAATAAACCAAGTTGGGGGATTTAATCTGTCACTTTAAAGTCCTCTAACATTACACCCTTTNTTCTATTTTTAAAAAGATAATTACTTAAACTAAAAATGATTTTTTGTAGGAATTTAAAATTTAAATATTTTTTGTATTTTTTAATTTTTTACAAAACAATAACAACTAAAAAGATAACTAAAGTTTTTGTAGAAGAAAAGTATTTAATATGAAAATATTCTTCTTCTTATCATGAATTAGTAATAAGTATATGAATTTTGTTGTGGAAGTATGCAAATTGTGTTGTGTAAAATAGGAGTAATAATAATCTTTACCCTTACTAGAGATGATATAAAGAATATTGGCTAGTTTAAAGTTTGAATAGTTCTGAAGACCGGCTAGACAGAGAAGATACTAGCTTTCACTATAGAGTTCCCTTGATTCCCTCCACTTGGGGGCTAACATTCTCATATCAGAACCTAAAACAATAAACTAAGTTGGGGGCTTTAACATGTCACTTTAAAGTCCTCTAGCGTCTACATCAACAATGAATATTTCCCTATTTATTTGCACTCAATCATATGAACTACATTCTAATTCATACAACATCATGTTATTCATTATAATTGTTGACTGAGACAATATCAGCTCGGTTATTACATGTTCTCACAATAAATTTTAACATCTTTATTGACCAAATCACGAAGTAAATGAAGTGCATGGATTTAAATCATCACAACTTCTTCAAACATTAAAGATCAATACTCTCCACAACTTCTATCCAAAACTTAATTACTTATCATTTTAAGAAGAAAGAAAAAGAAAACTACTTAGAGATGGAGAAAACAAAACCACACTTTAGTTTAAAAGAAGAAATCATTGTCAAACCAACAATAAGACCCAATTAAAACCAAAAGTAGTCTTAATAACAGAAAAAGAAAAACTTATCTCAAATCCTCCACTTAACTATTGAAGTTCCTTTGATTCTCTTCTCTTTACAATCACTCAAAATAAAATAACAAAAAGGATAAAAGTAAAAGTGTTGCCTGAAAATCTTTCCAAACTAACTCCCTAAATGAGAACTTTCAAAACTTTCCAATACTTTCATGACCTCTTTCAAAGTCCCAACCTTCTTTCTTTTATAATTTTCCAAAAGGTGTCTTGGTTTCTCTTCAAAATATGTCTATATTTGATGTATTTCCTCAAGAGATGCATCCTTTCGTGATAATTTTTGTCCCTGGTGGTTATAACCTCCTATTAAGCCAATGGGTGCCTCAAAAACCTCTTCAAAATTTGCAGAAACTGAATTTATTCGTCCAATAACTGCCACCGACACTTAAGCGCGTGACCTCTGACACTTAAGCGCGGCCTTCTCTGTTTAACCGGTGCTTAAGCACTGGATCTGGCGCTTAGGTGCCAAAAATCTTTTGCACATTTTTCACCTTTTTACTCCAAATTTTATCCTTTTTTCACTCCTTTAAGCATTTTTCACCCTTTTTACCTGTATCTGTAAGAAAATTACAAAAATACCTTCCATTAAAGTGCAATATCTTCAAAATAGGTATAAAAATGTGTCTGAAAACACTGTATATTTTAGGTGTATCATGTTATAGCACCATTCTTAGCGCTATAGCGCCGAACTGACCTGAGAGTAGGTTTTAGGGCTGAACTGCCGGTTGACGCCATTTTTACCTTGGTTCATTTCCTTCCTCTATTTTTTATATTTTTCCCCCCTATTGCTTGGATTTGTGTTTGATTTTCTTTGAGAAAATACTTCAAATTTTATATTTCATCATCTTTGGGTAAGATCTTCATCTTGGCTTTGGAAATTTTTTATTTCGCCATGGATTTCTTTCGTGTTGTGGGTTTGGCTGAAAATTTCAAAATTTGGTGGAAATTGTGAGAAATCCATGGGTGAATGATTATTTAGTCTAGAATGTTTTTGTTGGAACCTAAAAATTATATATTTGAGATTTATTAGAATTTTATTTAGAATTTTCTAGATTTTCCTTGGCTCTTATAATGAAAGGGAAAGAATGGATTGAAAAAGATCCTAAAGAGAAAGAAAAAAAAAGAAAAGTCAAAGAAAAAAAAGGAGAAGAGCAAGAATGAAAAAAGTTGTGAGGAGAAGCTTGAGGAGATGTCTAATAAAAAATTAGCTCCACTTGAATCATCTTAAGGAAATGAACTTAATTACATTCAAAATTAAGGCTTAAAGTATTAGCATCCTTATTAATAAAGTCCTCTTGAAGTTTTTTTTACCGTAATTCTTCTAAGCAATCAAAATATGACCAAATTAGAATTATTATTGAAATAAATAAAAAATCAGAACTCTTAGACTTGACTACTAGATATTCTTATATTTTAGTTTTAACCTGAGTTATTAAAAAACATTTTGAAGTTTCACTATCACATTTATAAAACAAAAACTATATAAATCTCTAAGTTAAACTCATTGACACAATTTATAATTTTTACATAGTATAAATGAGTTACTTGAGGACAAGTAACGTTTAAGTTTGGGGGAATGATCCACCTTAAAATTATCTATTTTTAGTGCATATTTTATGATTATTTTATGCATATTTTTAGTGATATTGCACTGTAAAGAAAAACATTTTGTATGTTTTTGTTTCATGCACATGGAATGGACATTTGGAGAAAATGAGGGAAAAATGAGCAAAAATGGTGTAATTCATATGACACCAATGTGTCACCCTTTGACACTATAGCACCAAATATGGGTGTAGTGGGCGCTAGAGCGCCCAAACTGGCGTTAGTGCTAGTAACTTCCCTTCTAGAAGTTCCATTAAATTTGACAAAATTTTGAAGGGGTGTTTGAAGCAACCCTTGGTTATTCTTAGAGATCTATTAATAGGGACAAAAATTGGATGAAAAAAGGACTTTTTGGCAGCATTTCAAGGCTTTATGACGTCCCAATTTTGTGTTTAAGTGTGAGTTTAATTATTTTTTTTGTTGTAGAGTAAGATTTTGGAGAATTCATCAAGAAGACTACAAAATTTGTGTCGTGGAGAAGACATAAAGTACTTTGTATTTGTGTTCAAGTTTTTGTTTCTAAGACTTGGATTTCAATATAAATTTAGTGTTTTTGTTTTATTTTCCATGAGTTTTGAGTAGATCCCTTTCTTTCTCCTTGCACTTGGGAATTAATCTTGTGGGATGCGAATGATTTAAAGATTTCATTTTACTTTTAAAAATTGTGATCGCATTTTCACTGATTCTTCATTGACGTTGCAAGTTGGCCACTTGTGAGGTTAAAATTTGTTGAGAAATATAATGACTCGAGAGGGCTACAATTTTACCCAACAAGTGAGAGTCACACTTCATTCCAGGCAGAGCCGTTGCGATCACCTAAGGGGGAGTGCAAATAGATAAGGAGAAAAGTTTTTATCGCGTATAATTGATGTTTCTAGGGAGACAGACTAGATTATTTTTCTAATTTGGTTTAGAGTTTAGATCATAAGGGTCCCTAGTTGGTCCTAGAGCACAGTGGGTAATCTGGAGGTGAGAGGTTAGAATCTACTCAGCACTACTACACAAGCTGGTGAAAAACTCTAAATTAGACAATGTTCTTTGCTAGCACCGGGAGGGGGTAAAGAATAGAAATGCTATTATTTGTCATAATTCATCATCATATTTTTAGTCATTTAAATCCTATAAAGATTAATATCTCTTTACAAGGAAAAAAGATATTTACATAGTATTCAAACTCGTTAGAATTACTTTTATTAAATTATTAATCATAGTTGTTTATATTTGTTTTAATTTAATCTTAACCATTATGATCATTTCATTTTTATTTAATTTGTAATTTAAATATAATTTGCCTCTGAGTTTTTTCAAGCCAATTTAAAAGAGTCCAACTTTCCTCATGGGATTGATACTAAGGTTTTTATAGAAAAATCCTATATTACTTGGAACGATACATATACTTGTGTAGTACCTCTAATGTAAAGCTTTATTATTTATTTTTCTAATCATTTAATTTATTCACACAAGTCACTAAATGTAATTTGGGCCAATTTTTTGGCAATATTTGGAGTTTAAAAATATGCGTAATTGTGGGTCGGGTGATACTTATCCCCAGAACGAGCCAAAAAGCGGGATAGAGCAACCATACGATCATTCAAGCATTGCACCTCTTTGATGTTCCTTGGGGGCACCATGTCTCTCAGTGCCTTGATTTTTTCTTGGTTTGTCTCAATTCCATGATGAGTAACCATGAATCCATAAAATTTCCCCAAAGTGACTTCGAAAGCACATTTAGTTGGGTTAAATTGCATTTTGTACCGACGAAGAAGTTTAAAACACTCCTCCAGATGAGAAATGTGTTGAGATGCTTCTAGGCTTTTTACTAACATTTCACAATGTAAACCTCCATCGTATGCTTGAGAAGGATTTTCAAGACCTTGTTTATGATATATTGATAAGTTGCACCATCATTTTTTAACCCAAATGACATAACCTAATAACATTATAAACCCTTATCTATTTGAAAAGAGGTGGCTTCCTTGTTTGTTGGGTTCATCCTTATTCGATTGTACCTTGAGTAAGTGTCCATAAAAATGTGCATTTGCTGTCTGGACGTGGCATCAACGAGTTGATTTATGCGCGGGAGGGGAAAGCTATCTTTCAGATAAGCTTTATTAAGGTCGGTATTATCGACGCACATCCTCCATGAACCAGTTGCTTTTTAACCATGAAAACATTAGACAACCAAGCAGGGTGGTGCACTTCTCGTATAAATTTTGCTTCCAGAAGCTTGTTGACTTCTTTTTTGATAGCTTGTAAGCGATCTGGGATGAAATTGTGCTTCTTCTGGATGACAGGTTTAAATGTTGGATCTACCTTTAAAGAGTGCATGATTATTTCAGGGTTGACTCGAGGCATGTCGGTCGGGGTCCATGAAAAATGTGTTGGTTTCTTTGAAGAAGATCAACATACTTTGACCTTTGCTCATCGGAGAGTAGGGAACCAAGCTGCACTGGTCTTAAAGGATGTCCATCATAGAGTGGAATGTAGAACAATTCTTACACGGGAGAAGCCCGTTGAGATACATCTTCATCTCGAAGACCGAAGTTCTTGATGCTAAGTATCATTGACGGGCATGGCTGAGCTTGTCTGCGATAGCATGATTGTATCGTCTGTTGATCACCTTGCACAATGTCGATTTCTACTAGGTTTGAAACTTGAGCTTCAAGTGTATTACAAAAGTTACAATGCCAAAGATTAATTGCAGAGGTCTCTCAAAGATGGCATTATATATCGATTCTGACTTGACAACGATGAACTAGACTGAGTGAGTTGTCTGTCGAGGAAAATCTCCCAAGACAATAGGGAGATTTAATATTCCCTCAACCCTTATTGGTCAATTATCAAAACCATATAATGGTCCAGATGGAGTTTGAAGTTTTTTCAATGTCAATCCTAAACTGATGAAAGCTGAATATAATAAGACATCGACAGAGCTCCCATTATCGATTGGAATCCTCTTTACATTATAGCAGGGTTCGCCAATTCCTGCGCAAATGAGGAGAGGATCTTGGTGGGAGACTCAAACTCCTTTCAAATCAGAATCATCAAAAGTGATAGGCTCGAGGCACAATTTCTTCTGCATTGGTTCACCAGGTACAGTGATAAGGATTTGATTAGTCAGCAACGTGCCTCTAGCAATTGTCAAAATTTTTCCTATAACTGGGTGAACCCCATGTTGTTGCCTTTGTGTATGTTGCCCCTCAGTTGGAGAATTATTGATACTACCTAGTTTATTTTGTATAAATCAACCAAGATATCCCTGCTTAATTAACCTTTCAATCCTTTCCTTGAGTTGCTTACACGCTTCAGTGGTGTGGCCACGACTTCAACGAAAATGACAGTATTGTTTTTTATTCCCAAGTTAGGTTTAGGAGGTGAGGCAACTTAACAGCTTGCTTATCTTTAATAGCGATTAAGACGTTAACACATGACATTTTGAGTGATGTATACTCTTTCTTAGGTCGATACTCACTTTACTGACCCGTAGGTTGAGGAAGGAAGTCACGATTCCTCTGTTGTTCGAACTTTCTCTGTTGCGAAGATTGATTATTATCTCTAGTGCTCTTCTTGTGCTTTCCCCAAATTTCTCGAACTACACTTTATGTGCAATGATGGCCTAATCCATAGTGATTTGGGCCTCAACACAGTGGACAAAGTCAGCATAAGAACAAATGATCTCCCACATCAGTGACGAGTATAAAAATCTAGGGAGGAGCCCCCCCAAGCAAAACTCGCCTTAGTAACTTCGAATCCACTCCTGAAATCTGATGGGCTTCAACAGAGAATCTGCGGAAGTAGTCCTTGAGTGACTCTCCTTTAATTTGATGAATTCCCTAAAGATGGGATGAATCCTTGACGATCCTTCTATTTTATGATGAACTGCTCCACGAACAGTCTGGAAAGCTCGTTAAAGGTGTTTTACAGTTGCCCCTGACAGAGAGTAGAACCAGGTTCGAGCTTGTCCTTTAAGAGTAGCCGAGAGCACTTGACACAAAAAGCTTATCAGAGGCAGGTTGAATGTGCATGATGGTTCTATAATGATCAATATGTTTGTAGGGGTCGGTTATCCCTTCATATGTATCATTTTTCGAAAGCTTGAAGCCTGTTGGGGTGGAGTGTTAGACGACCGCATCTGCTAAGAGAGAGGATTCATGGATGTTGTGTTGACTATAGAATCGATCCTTTTTCTCTAGGGAGACTCTTCCCGGACGATGTGTCGTAGTTTGTTACGAATGAAATCACTTGGAATGACAGGAAAATGTGGCGATATCAGGCGAGCTGCACGAGATGGATCAGTGGAACTTGCGGTATCTAGGAGTTCATCATCATGAACTGAAAGGGGAAGTGTTATTTCTAGAGGAGGGGGTGGTATAAGTTCCTATGAGTAGTATGTTTCTCATAGGTCATGAAATTAATGGTAAACGAATTTCGTTCAATGGTGTAGACGGTTGTTGTTGAGCCCCGCGTAGGAGCTGTAGAATCTCTAGTTGAGACTCCTCCATTCTACATATTCGATCTTCTATAGAAAGACCTGAAACACCTTGGTTGCCGGGATAACGTCTTCCAGGGTCGGAAGATGAGGAATAATGCCACCCTTGGCTTCATGACTGCTTCCTGGAACGATGGGTGTTGGAGCGAGATGCTTTGTTATCACAAATATTGTGTCTGGTGGTCATGTAGTAAACCACGCAGGTACTTCAGTTGTGGGATTGAAACTTTCCTACAGATGGCACCAAACTGATGCTTGCTAGAAAATTCACCGCGGTAGAGTAATGGATTATCATCTTAGCGTTGCACGAGGATTTAACACACTCAAATGAAAGGGAAACAACCTGTGATGAAACAAAAAGTTTTTGTGTGACAAACCCGTAAAGGAAAAAAACCACGGGGCCTAGCCCAGTTATAAAATTCACTATAGGTTGATGATTACAAATACCCATTGTCCCACAAAAAAAAATGTTTACTAGATTTTCCAAGTTACAATATCGACTGACGGTGTCTGGTCAGCGGTGGTAGAGGGAGCTCGACGGTGATCGGCGGTGGTCGACGGCAGTCAATGACGGTCGGTGGTAGTCGACATAAGCTTGAGAGAGACTTGAGGCTTTGAGAAGGAGCTCAAGTCGAACATCATCTCTGCCACCATCGATCGTCGTCAACCACTATCGACCTTCGGCGACAACCGCCGACCTCCGTCGACCAACGCCGGCCGCCGTCGACTACCATCGATCACCGCTAACCTCCGTTAACTACCGCCAATTGTCATCGACTGCCGTTTACCATCGCCGATCACTGCGAACCTCCGTCGACCACCGCTGACCAGACGCCGTCAATCGATGTTGTAACTTGGAAAATCTAGTAACCCTTTCCCGTTTGTGGGATAAGGGGTTTCTGTAATCAACTTATAGTGGATTTTTATAACAGGGCCAGACCCCGTAGTTTTTTTCCTTTACATGTATTCCATGTAAAAACTTCTGGTGTCATTACATACTGTTTTCTTTTCATCTGAGTGTGTATTGAATCCTCGTGCAATGCTAAGACGATAATTCATTACTCTACCGCTGCGAATTTTCTAGCACGCAACATAACCTTTGCTTTATTGTTTAGTAAATTTTGAACCAGCCTACCTATTCCTCCTTGATTATATCAAATCAAAATTAATAATGGTTAACAAAGGTTCAAACAAAATTTGAACAAAGTTTGGACTTTCCTCCAAATAAAGTCAAAGTAAGATATCGATCAAGTTTAAATATAGTTCAAATTGAATTGTTTAAACCAATTTTAATAATATTCAAACAAAAATTTAAATTAGGTTTAACCTATGTTAACATGGTAAATATTCAAAAAGAATATTTAATTAAAACATGAGCATCAAGAGGGATATAAGGTCAAATTCTCATAAATTTAAAGTTATTATTATTATTGATTTCTTAGAAAGAAACCAATCTAAATTTAAATAAAAATTTTAAATGTGCAGGAACATTTCTATTAAAGCATAAGAATTTATTCCATTGAAAAACAGAGAAGAGAAAGAGCACTAAAATACAAAGCCATTAAATAATTTAAAACATTTTGAATCAAATAAAAAATTACTTTGCACATTAAATAAATTTTTTAACAAAAAAACATTTCATAAAATATCAAGTTTAATTAAAAAAATAAATAATTTATATGCGTATCATATCAATTTTATGTATCTTTATATCTTTTAAATAAATTTTAATATTTATTTAAATATAATATTTACTTATTTAAGAACACATTAAAAAATATTATTAATATTATTTTTATAAATATAATAAATATTCTTAATATTAGTTTGATTAGATTGTAATACTAAAAGGTTGCATGGTGATGATTTTAATAAATTCTATATACTTAGATTTATTAAATTAGGTCAACGCCACAATTTAGTAAATTTAGGATTTAAAATGAACATGAGAAGTGCTTTTATTTCCTAAGTTTAGGAATTAAAGATTATCATTTTTTTATTTGACAAAGTTTTAGTTAAAATTGGCTTGATTTTGTTACAAGACAGGACTGTGAAATGTTATGTAAATGAGAAAAAATTATAAACATACAACTCATTTCCTATGTAATTATATTTCTAGCAACTAAACTTCATTATATATATCACTTTATAATTTTACTTATGCATTATAATACACCTTTCACTCTTCAAAAGTTAAAATAGTAATATTTTGTATGTGATTCGAAATATTTGGGAGGCATTAAAGTAAAAAATTAAGTTTACATGTTACATATGTAAATTTATAGGAATTTGGTGGTTTACGGTACGAAAAATTTTGATGATGATAATTATAAACTCAAGCATTACTATTTTACTAAAGGAATAAAATACTAAAATAGTTTCGGACTATTTACAGGAAGTTATTTTAACCTCAAAAGTTATAAAAAAATTAAACTTTGCTTCCATTTTTTTAAATTGGGTTAAAATAATCACCATAAATAATTATTAAAATGGAATTTGAATGTGATACTTGTACAACGTCTTCAAAGTTTCGCGAACACTTCATTGCAAACCCTAGCTTTGCGGCGATAAGGGCTCGTAAATTTCTGCTAAATGTCTGCATCTGAAAGGAGTTTTAGCAATGGCGTAAGAGATCCTCCTCTTTTTCTCCTCTCCGTCTTCTTTCTTCTACAGATACGCAGATGAAGCTTGCATTTGAGTATTACATTTGTTATAGGACCTATTGATNTTTGAGTATTACATTTGTTATAGGACCTATTGAAGGACTTCGAATCCATTAGGACTAGCTTTTTAATATTAGAAAAGTGAAGCTTAGCGCAGCCCTAGCAAGGTAGACTGCTGGTTGGTCTTAGAAGTGTGTTGGGCTTAATGGATATGGAAACGTTTATTATAGTGATGCTTTCTGAGACACAAAAGAGTCCTGCCTTTTTTAATCTCATTTGATTTGCAAAAAGTTAGGAATTTTGCTGACAAAAAATGATATTTTTTTTGTTTTGGCAAGATTTTGAAGTGTTCTCTTGCATGCATGTATTTACAGCTTTAGTACTAGAAAAATCGGTTAGAGGCCATAATTTTTGCTTGCAAATGATGCAATTTCATGATACAATCGATGCTAATGTCTGCTGGTTGCCAACCTGCTGCTTCTTTTCATTATTTTAGTCCACTTAAATTTGTATGCGAGTTTCTTTAAGTGGTATTTTGCGATTCAACCTTTTCCCTTGGGCAATAATATTACTTCTTCAAATTTTTGGGAGGCTAGATTGCTGGTATGAATTAAATTATTGGCTCATACATATGAGTTACTGAGTCATGATTAGACAACGCTGGTTCCCTGTAGCAAAAATTGCCTAGTTATTGTGAAATCCTGAAGATATAGGTTTCTGCCTATCTTATATGAGTGTTGATTTACCTTTTTGTAGTTTTGTTACATTTTTTTTTGCAGAGTTGATGGATAAATAGACTGTTGTCATTGTAGTGAGGAATGGGGCATATTAGTTTCTTTCGTTCTAACCTATAATGATATATATATCTGTTTAGTAAGAAAGCAGTTAAGATATTTTAAACCTTACTTTAAATAATTGTTTAATTCTGTTTGTGAAAGGACCTGGTTTCTAGAATATTCTTTAATTTGTGTTTGGGAAGGCATTAATCCAATGAATGACAGTGAAAGAATGATATTTGTTGTAGATGATTTAAATTCACTTTTAATTGCTCACATGTTTAGTTATAAAAGGAAAAAATGATTGTATTGGAAAAATTTATAGTTTATTGTATAACTTATGATCTTTGTGTGTGTTTGGGAAGACGTTAGTCATAAGAATGCATGTGAAAAAAATGATTTTTGTTGATCATTTACATTGTCTTATAATTGCTAGTAGGTTGAGTTATGAGGTAATGCTTGGTGGCTATGGAATGGGAGTCAAAATTGTATTGGGAGTAGTTTTAATTCATTGTATAGTAGTTATGAACTTGCAGTATAGATCAACTTATTTGAAAATTAGAACACGATTACTTCAAAAATAGAGTGTACAAATTGCAATTAGTTTCTCGCTTGGAAAGAAATTACAATGATTGTGAAGTGATGCTAGGAGGGAGTTAGACCTCACTACATATAATAAGATAATTGATCTTAGGAGATAAATTAGAACTCTTTAGTTGAGCCAAACTAGATGTAGAATAAATGGTTAGTTCTATTAAGAAGTTAATGTTAGATACCTTAAGAGATGGTATATATAGATTGTACCTTGAAAAGGAGATGATAGTGGAATGAGAGGAAATATAAAGATTATCAATAAAAAAGAATATTTCCTAAAATATGAAAGATGATACTATGAAGGCAACAACGATTATAAGGATGCAATAGATATTGCAAGGTCTGTAGCGAGTAAAGAGAAAGTTACAATTTTAATGATTTATTTGATTAACTAAGTACTAAGGAAGAATAAATGAAGATATAAATAATCAAGACATTAAATAAGAGATTTAGATGTATTGGTTAAGTTAGATGCATTAGAGACAAAAGCAATATTCTCACAGTAATGGATGGAGATAAGAAGGAAAGATAAAAATACTTTTGTGAGAAATTATAATTTGGTCGAACTCTAAGGAAAAATTGTTGTGAAGAGCATAATAAATAAACTAACAAAATTTATCATAGATTGATTGAAAAAAGTGGAATCTTTGAAGAAGTTGCATAAAGATTTAATTTTATATCCATATGACATTGATTAAGAGTTATGGGGCATATTGCAATGTTTTAGTTTACAAATTTTTTCGATGAAAATTTCAGGATCAAGAGGATGCTTTAGTGCTTAGAGAGAAAATACTTTGATATCATTATTTAAAAACAAGGTGAAGTTTAAGATTTTGCTGGTTATCGTGGAATCATATTTATTGCTATGTTTTGTTAACGAATATTTCCGATGAAATTTTGAAAATCAAAAGGATGCCTAGTGCGTAGAGAAGAAATATTTTGGTATCATTTTGTAAAAACAATGATGTTTAGGAATTTGCTAGTTTTCATGGAATCAAATTTATACATTATGCTATGAAGTTGTGGGAGCGTGCATACACTGACTTAAAAAATTTTGGCAGGTATGGGAATCATTTTGATATCTTGCTTGGAATGTGTATTATGGAAGCAATCTTTGCAGTAAAATGCTTAGTGAAAAAAATATAAAGAACAAAGAAAGAAACTTATGATTGAGTATCACGATTATTGATTGGTGCACATTAATAAAGGTGTTTGTGCGTGTCAAATATATTTTAAAATTTATATAATAAAGTATATATTAGTATTATAAATTGTTTGTGGAGTGGAGTGGTCAAGGACTTTCTAATTAGAATAAGATTTTGTTAATAATTAACATTAAGGCCTCGTTTGGGGTAGTTTATTTGGTGCGGTTGCGTTTTGAAAATGCAGCCGTGCAGTTTGTTTGGTGCGTTTGCTCAATTTATCCAAATAAGCGGTTTGGGATTATTAATAAACGCGGTCGCGAGCTCGACCCTGCAGCCCACGTTTTTTTATCCGCTTATTACCTGCATGCCCCTAGTTCCTCCTCACTCAACCCCCGAATGTGTTTTCTTCCCTAGGTGATTCCTTGCCCGCCTCTCTCCCTCGATTGCTTCTCTCTCGTGATTAGTGTTGCCTTTCACCTCTTCTTCCTCTGATATCTAGTTACTGTGCTTTGTAAGTAATTTTTGATGGAATGCTTTTCTATATGTGATTTCTGGTAAATTTTTTATGGAATGCTATTCCTTATACTATTTTCGATTGAATGACTTTCTTTATGCGATTTTTCGCTTTTTCAATGGAATTTGGAGAATGAGTGAAATTGTGTGCTTGATTTGAAGATAACAAGTTTTCGGCTACTTGTTTGAAATGGGTGCTCATTTGTAGATAGCAAGTTTTGGGGTGCCTTGAATGTCATTGCCTCAAATGAAAATAATTGGATGGGGTCAATTCATTTGATGTTTCTGTGAAAATTTGAAAGTTGGATGTAAAAGAGTGCTTGGTTTGTTCATAGCATTCTATCGTGTGACCTGTTTATAGTTGCATCTATTCAATATTACTGTTTTTTTTATGCTTTAGCTATGAATTGATAAATGGATGAAAGAGGATGCTTCATTTGCTGATGGAAATATTTCAGGTGGCTTGTTAGCAATTTTTATTGGTGGACATACGGATTGTTGGGTTTTCATTGTAGCAATCTTGATTGAGCATGTAGAATTTTGAGTGTTGGCTCCATTTTTCTTTGTGTTGGTGAAACTTTGGCATTATATGGTAGCCATCTCTCTTCTTATCGGTGGACATTTAGAATTTTTTCGTTAGTTTTGGCTTTTGGCGATGAAGTTTGAATTGGGTGATGGTTGCTTGCATTCTTTTTTAACTAGTGATTCTTTTCAACATTATAGTAGAGTTTTGTGGCACCCTCCATTGCGACTATTATAGCTTGTAGTTTGGTGGCCGGGTTGCCTATCCGGATTCTGTTAATTTCAAATGCATAAGCTAACATTTTCTAGCTCCTAAGAATTTTTGTGGCTCTGACACATAATTTGGTAACTAACATTTTCTGGCCCCAAAAAACATAGTATTAATAAACTTTTTATTTCTAGTTTTTAATCTTGAGTGTAAATTGGAAGTGTGATATCTTTTGCATATGGTGTAGTTATGACTAACTAGTTTTGGTGAAAGTCATCTTTCTGTACCAGCCTAGATGAGGTGGATTTTATAAATAAATATTTTGGGGCATGAAATTAAGAATTTTAGCCAAATAAAATTTCTCTTGTTTTAATCTTGTGAGTGCAAGTTGTATAGTGTTTTATAAATGTGACTACTTGATTTTGATGGAACTCATTTTCTGTTACTGAAGTGAGGCTTGAGTTTTCTTATTTGATACATTTACTTTTTATTGTTATTTCACCTTCGATTTGTGTTGATTAAAATACAATTTTTCATTGATTTTTAATTCAAATATGGCTTGTTTTTTAGAAGAAAGCAATTAATTGGGTGGGTGGTGGATGTGCATGGGGGTTGGGTGGTTGATGTGCTTTGGGGGTTGGGTGGTGGCTGTGCATAGGGGTGGGGTGGTGGTTGTGCTCGAAGTTGCTGGTGGACGTGTTGGGGGTTGGGCGGTGGATGCGCTGGGGTGGGTGGTGGCCATTCTGGGGGTGATTGTTAGGCGGGGGTTGGTTGGTAGATAATGTCTCTTCTCTGGTTGATATGAAATATTAATGTTTCCCGTTTCTTTGTTTGTAATGATTTTTAAACGACAGGCTAAACGTCTCAATCAACATGCATAATGACCAAAAAAAAAATGAGAATTCATAAAGCTGACATCAAATAGGTGGAATAAGGTTAATCATGATGATGATATATTTTTATGTTTGTGCTCTTACTCTCATGTATTACAAAGTGTCTCATGTATTACGAAGTGGTTTGTGAATATACGCCTATCTTTACATGTTTTGGTATCCAACAGTCAAAATTTTGGTCATGTTGCTAAGAGCTTGAAGTGCATTGGTTGTATGAAAAAAAGCAACAATTTTGAGAAACTAAGGTATTTGAAATGCTTGAGGAGTTTTAAGGCAATGATAAAAGATTAGATATTCATTAGGCCGTTGTTATAAACAAGGACATTTTTTCTTCATTTTTTTTTTAAAGAAAAATGCAAAATGCTATCAAATCCGGGAGACCTATTTGTACTACGACGGGGTTTTATTGAATTAGGTTATCTAAAGGCCAATGTCGTGTCCTCTTTATCTTAATAATACATTCCATTACAAAAATAGAATTTCTTATTGTTTGTGCATGATAAGCCATTTAAAATAAACCTTTCTATTGTATAGTTTAACTGCCTTTGATAAAACTTTGTGAAATTTTAGTTATGCTTTTGCAAGATTTATTTCATAACTCCTCAACAAGCTTGATGACAATAATCCAACTTTTTGTAGGATATTTTAAGCCAAAGTGTCTAGGACATGTTAATTATTCTAGTAAATTGCTTGAAAATTGACCAATAAATAAAAGGATTGTTTATTCCATGTATAGCAACCGTATTTGACCTTCTCTACCATACAAATATGTTCTTGAAAGAAAATTGAGGCGAAAACGGGTCGGAGTTATGTTAGGTTAAATTGGCATATCATAGACATGAAATTATCTTCGGGAATTTATTGATGCATTGTTTATTAAGTATTTATTTTATTTTTAATGTAAAAATTTTAATCTAATTGTTTCCATCAGTTGTAGTGTATCTGATAAAAATTTTAAGAATATACTGTTGAACCAATCATTTAAAAAGTTGTAACTGTACTTCACGTTTAAAAAGTTGTAATAGTACTTTTTTTTTATGTGCTATTAAATATTTGAGTAGTATGTGTAAACATGAATGTTTAGGTTTGAGATATGTAAATACTTTGGAATTGTGTATTAGGTATGTAAATTCCATTTCTTTTTATTGTGGAGACGATATTCTCACCTGGGTTTTGTTGGATGACAGTGAAGATGGAATTCCAACAGAAGCACCTGCCTCTGTTATCGGAGAACCAATGGACCTCATGAAAGCTCTCCAACTTGTTTTAGATGAAATCTTTTGCTCATGATGAGCTCGTTCGCGGGTTCCATGAAGCAGTTAAGGCGGTCGAAAAGCATGCAGTTCAACTCTGTGTCCTTGTTGAGGATTGTGATCTGACTGAATATATAAAGTTAGTTAAGGCTCTTTGTGCTGATCATAATGTCCATTTGGTGACCTTTCCAAGCGCCAAAACACTCGGAGAATGGTTCGGGGTTAGTGAATTTCTGATTTTTATTTCGGATGCCTTTTTTTGCAAATATGAAATTTTGTAATCGAAGTAGTGCTTATTTTTGTTCTTTTTAGGAATTTGTGCGAAGCATTTGAAGTTTTTTAATTTATTTTTCATGTTCAATGGGTGTAGTTTTAAATTGACTTCCTAACTTTTCCTTGTGACATTGAGAAGATTTATATGCCCATAAAAAGTAGCAATCAATCTATTGAATTATTGAACAAGCAAAATTTCTTGTAATTGTGTTTATTTTTAGGGATAATTACATACAGATAGCACTTGAACATTGCTATTTACAAAAATAGCGCTTATGTGATTTTTTGAACTACCGAAACATTGTATTTACACGTGTCAAAACAAATCATTGGTAATTTGTCAGAAATAAAAAATATGGGTTGGGTTTTATGGTGAATTTTGATATTTGAATGATAGTTTGAAAAATGGATGAAATAAGGTGCTAATTTTCTAAATAGCAATTTTCAGAGTACTATGTAATTACCTCTTTTTTTATTGTGCAAGTGTCATATAATTAATTTCATAATACTATTAGTTAATTATGAACTTCAAGGCATATTTATTGTTTCTTAATTAGTGCACCATTTTTGTTAGATGCCATCCTTCATTTAAATTACATTTTCTGTTAGCCTGTGCTGTTAAACTTTGCCAATTTTACTCTTGGTATTGGATCATACTTTTGGTTCATCTTCTTATACTATTCATGCTGATATTCATTGCTTTATTTACTATCACGTTATTTATCTGTTGAGCTTTCTCTCTCATTTCTCAAATCCTTGATTCAGTAATTCCTTTATGTTTATTACAGCTCTGCAAAATCGACTCAGAGGGAAAGGCAAGGAAAGTTAATGGATGTTCTTGTGTTGTTTTTAAGGTAAATTATATTCTAGGGAGATTTACATTTATTCCACAGGATTCTTATGTATTTATATATCTAACACCTCAACTTTCATATTTACATGCAAAGCACTGAAATCTTTAACATACATAAAAAATATCACTATTAATTACTTTTTAAAAGTGAAGTACACCTTTTCATGCATGGTTTTATGATACCAAAGTGTCATAAATATGAATATGGAATTTTAGATAATTTTAGATGTGTGTAAATTATGTTACATGTTAAACGTCGACCATCTTGATAGGAACTAAATGAAAATATTAGGCAGAGGTAGACCTAGGAAGACTTGGGCTTATTGTATTAAAAATGATCTTGATTTATTAGAACTAAATGAAAATATGACACTAAATAGGACGCAATGGAGAAAAAGTATTCATGTGGCCGACCCCACGTAGTGGGATTAAGGCTTTGTTGTTGTTGTTGTTGTTGTTAAACGTCGACCATCTGATGATCCGATTAGGAGAGTAGATGTTTTTGATTCGACTTGTGTTAAGAAAGACAGAGGTAGACCTAGGAAGACTTGGGCTTATTGTATTAAAAATGATCTTAATTTACTAGAACTAGATGAAAATATGACACTAAATAGAACGCAATGGAGAAAAAGGATTCATGTAGCTGACCCCACAGTGGGATTAAGGCTTTGTTGTTGTTGTTGTAAATTATGCTACAATTTAATGGTTATCCACTAGTTTTTTCAAGTTTGCTTTGAAGGCATTGATATATGAATTTAAGCGTTTAATATTTTCCCCTTTATAGGATTATGGAGATGAATCAGAGGGACTGAATATAGTTCAGGAGTATGCGAAAGCACACTGATTCTTTTAGTATATGCATTGATACTTCATGGCTAACATAATTGATATTTATTGATGCCTGAATTATTCCTTGTTTGAGTCGGAAGATTGGTTATCTATGCTTTTGGGTCCCCAATTTTGAAGATTTTAGACTTTATTAGAAATCTATTCTTGTTGAAGTTGGTTTTGTTTTACTTTCTGCAACATGCTATGTTATACTCAGCAGGGAATTGGATTCAAGGGACAATTGAGGGTTTAGTATTGATTTGTAAATTCTACTTAAAAATATTTGCTACTTTATTTGAACTGCTTAACTGCATATTGGGTGTTTTAATTTTGGAAGCTTGTTGGTTTGCTGTGTTTCTCACATAACAAATTGCTACCTGTCATCATTGTTGTTGGTCCTGATGTGCTTTTCATATTTGTTGTTGGACATTTTTTTCAAATCTGTATATATATATATATAGAGAGAGAGAGAGAGAGAGAGAGAGAGAGAGAGAGAGAGAGAGAGAGAGATAAATGGTGGGATTTTGTTTTGGAGGATTGTGTGTAAAATATTTTAGATGCAGGAACATTAAAAATTTTTGGTTTTATGTAAAATAAGTATGAAGTAATATTTTGAGAGGAATTTCAATCTCTTGGGCTTTTGGTCAGGTTTAGTGTATTTTAAAATCAATTGAATTTGATAGATTTTTTAAATAACACAAGCCATTATCATCATCGATGCTACTTATTGTTGTTGTCACNCTCTTGGGCTTTTGGTCAGGTTTAGTGTATTTTAAAATCAATTGAATTTGATAGATTTTTTAAATAACACAAACCATTATTATCATCGATGCTACTTATTGTTGTTGTCACCGGCATCGTTCACTGTCATCTATTATTGGTCATTTTCGCAAATTGCTAGTCATTTCCCGTCATTGTCACCTTTAATCATCGTCTCTTGTTTTATACAACGACAATAATCTTTTATCCCACTAATTGGGGTTGGCTATATGAATCTTTTTTTTTCCAATTTTATTATCATATTTTTTATTTGATTCAAATATCATCTCTTGATTTATTTTTACTTCAAATTGAACACAAAAAAATAATCTCTTATATTTATTTTATGGTAAATCAAATGTTTCTAAAATATTAAAACTATATTATTGATTTTTTATATATTTTTGTTGTAGAATCATTCATTTAACATGCAACTATCTTAAAATAACGTTCTTTCAAAATTAGTTTGGTGGAAACACCTTAAATCGTCAAGATATAGATACAATATTTGAAGCTATATGTTTCCCACCATCAACTCATTGAAGTGTAGGCATCAAACCAAGAGAATCTGGATTCGGGATCCTTTATGTGGCGTGCATGTTTCTGTCATTAAATTTGTTCCCAAATTTTATATATAAAAAAAGTGAGGTTCATCAGCGTATGCTTCTATCTGATGGAGCGTGACTATTTTTTGCTTCATGATTTTGTTTTTAATTTTAAAATTTTCATTAAAATGACTGCTATAAACAACCCGTTGCATATTTTGAAAGATGTAATGATATGTAGCAGTTTTAAATAATAATCTTGAAGTGGAGTATATTTACGGAGCGAGCGAAGAATGGTAACGCATAATAATCCATCGCAAGAACATGGTCCGTGGGGTTCGATCCATGGCCCACGTTCCGCCAAAACGGCGTCCCACCGTGCTCGGGACGCTGAATCAAACGGCCGCGATTCAAAACCACAACCCGCGCCGCGCGAAAATATTTGCGCCAAACAGACTCTTAATTAGATCCGCTCGCTACCTTTTACAGCAACACTCAATAATCAAATGATATTTTCTGGTTTTTTTATTCAAATCTATATTTTTTTCTTAATTATCAACGGTCAGTAATCTACCAAACAATTTTGTCAGTTAAAACCATTATATTACTTTTAAAGACGGGAAACATCTTTTTATTTTAAATTAAAAGATTCACTCACTTTTTCCAGTTAAATTTAAACTTGATAGATTAGGAGAGAAAAAAAGTCTTAAGATACCTTCCTGGAATTCTAACGTAAACTTGAGATACGTTAAAACTAAGTATTCGAGAACAAATTAAATTTAACATATTTTAAGCAAGCTAATATCTGGCAAATATATATTATTTCCTAAAATAATAACGAAAACAAATAAAATTTCACCAATTCAGAAATCCTTTAAGCGCCTATAAATACGACCAAACNGAGAGAGAGAGAGAGAGAGAGAGAGAGATGTAAATGGTGGGATTTTGTTTTGGAGGATTTTGTGTGTAAAATATTTCAGATGCAGGAACATTAAAAATTTTGGTTTTATGTAAAACAAGTATGAAGTAAAATTTAGAGAAATTTCAGTCTCTGGTCTTTTGGTCAGGTTTAGTGTATTTTAAAATCAATTGATTTTGATAGATTTTTTAAACAACACGAGCCATTATCATCATCGATGCTACTTGTTGTTGTCATCGACATCGTTCACTGTCATCTATTATTGGTCATTTTCGCAAATTGCTAGTCATTTCCCGTCATTGTCACCTTTAATTATCGTCTCTTGCTTTATACAACGACAATAATCTCTTATCCCACTAATTGGGGTTGGCTATATGAATCCTTTTTTTTTCCAATTTTATTGTCATATTTTTTATTTGATTCAAATATCATCTCTTGATTTTTTTTTACTTCAAATTGAACATAAAAAAATAATCTCTTATATTTATTTTATGGTAAATCAAATGTTTCTAAAATATTAAAACTATATTATTGATTTTTTATATATTTTTGTTGAGCTTCATAAAATCATTCATTTAACATGCAACTATGTTTAAATAACATTCTTCCAAAATTAGTTTGGTGGAAACACCTTAAATCGTCAAGATATAAATACAAAATATTTGAAGCTATATGTATACCACCATCAACTCATTGAAGTGTAGGCATCAAACCAGGAGAATCTGGATTCGTGATCCTTTATATGTGGTGTGCATGTTTCTGTAATTAAATTTGTGCCCAAATTTTATATATAAAAAAAGTGAGGTTCATCAGTGTATTGTCACGGACAAATGGTTTCACATTGGCTAGGTGTAGGGCCGAAAAACAGTATTTAAGTCCTAGGCTGCCCACCACCCACAAGGGCTTTTTTGGGAGGTGACAAGTGGTATCGGAGCAGATTACTGCCTGCCAGGTGTGTGGACTCTCCATGGTCCAGTGGGACCCTCGGTGAAGCCGATCCGTGACGAGAGCGTCACGTGATTGGGTGGAGGAGAATGTCACGGACAAATAGTCCCATATTGGCTAGGTGTAGGGCAAAAGTAGTATTTAAGTCCTGGGCTGCCCACCACCCACAAGGGCTCTTTTGGGAGGTGACAGTATGCTTCTATCCGATGGAGCGTTACTCTATTTGCTTCATGATTTTGTTTTTAATTTTAAATTTTTCATTAAAATGATTGCTATAAACAACCCATTGCTTATTTTGAAAGATGTAATATGTAGCAGTTTTAAATAATAATCTTCAAGTGGAGTATATTTGCGGAGCGAGCGATGAATGGTAATGCATAATAATCCATCGCTCGAATATGGGCCGTGGAGTTCGATCCGCAGCCCACGTTCCGCCAAGACGGCGTTCCGTTGTCTTCGGGACGCTTAATCAAACGGCCGCAATTCGAAACCACAATGCGCCGCACGAAAATATTTGCGCCAAACATACCCTTAATTAGATCCGCTCGTTGTCTTTTACAGCAACACTCAATAATCAAATGATATTTTCTGGTGTTTTTTTATTCAAATATATATTTTTTTCTTAATTATCAACGTTAAGTAATCTACCAAACAATTTTGTCAGTTAAAACCATTATATTACTTTTAAAGACGGTAAACATCTTTTTATTTTAAATTAAAAGATTCACTCACTTTTTCAAGTTAAATTTAAACTTGACAGATTAGGAGAGAAAAGAAGTCTAAGATACCTTGCTGGAATTCTAACGTACACTTGAGATACGTTAAAACTAACTATTCGAGAACAAATTAAATTTCACATATTTTAAGCAAGCTAATATCTGGCAAATATTCATTATTTCCTAAAATAACAACGAAAACAAATTAAATTTCACCAATTCAGAAATCCTTTAAACGCCTATAAATAGGACCGAACACTGCTCTCCTCTGTATCAAAACCCATCAAAAGCGGGGAGCCTGCCTTCTCTCCTATTTCCTAAAGCTTCCGAATCTGTCTTTCCTCTTAAATCAGTCTCTGCTGATGGACTCATGGAAANTTCTAACGTAAACTTGAGATACGTTAAAACTAAGTATTCGAGAACAAATTAAATTTAACATATTTTAAGCAATCTAATATCTGGCAAATATATATTATTTCCTAAAATAACAACGAAAACAAATAAAATTTCACCAATTCAGAAATCCTTTAAGCGCCTATAAATACGACCGAACACTGCTCTCCTCTGTATCAAAACCCATCAAAAGCGGAGAGCCTGCCTTCTCTCCTATTTCCTAAAGCTTCCGAATCTCTCTTTCCTCTTAAATCAGTCTCTGCTGATGGACTCATGGAACTCACCAACGAGAGACCCAAACCGCGGCCTCTGCGTCAATGGCTGTGGGTTCTATAGCAACTACGCTACGCTCGGCTTCTGCACCAAATGCTATTGCCATTATATTCTCGCCAAATATATTAACGCCATCAATCTTAACAAGCCGCAACGAGCGGCGTCGATTTTAGAGAGCGGAAATAAGGGCAGCGATATTGTATCTAATAAGATCTCTGCTTCTGCTGCGGAGCCTAAGAATTACAAGAAGACGAGTCAGAGGTGCTCAAAGTGTGATCGAAAGGTGGGGTTGGCCATGTCGGCCATCAAATGTCGCTGCAACAGTATTTTCTGTGCGGCACACCGCCTACCAGAACAGCACGAATGCACTTTTGACTATCGGGCCGCTGGTCGTCGGCTGCTGGAGGAAGCCAATCCGCTCATCAAAGCGGACAAATTGAAGAAGATTTAATTGTAATGAATAATGAAACCCAATTGTATTCATGCGTGTGTTTTGAGCGGCCTGCTGCAGTGCATGTGCTTTTTATTCCTGTCTTACGGTGGGGGCATTTATGCATATCAAATAATTTTCTTTTGATAATTGCATTATTTACTTCAAAAATATTGACACATCATTTACATATAATGACTAAATTTTCTAATTTATGATCTCCTGGTGGTGAACTATCGAAAAAAAAATTTTACTTAATGAGTTTCAATTCATTAAGAGAATCCATAAAGAGAGAAGTTAATGAAGCATGAAAGAATCTTTGTCTATTATACCGAGTCAGAATAGTATTACAAAATCTTCCAAATGGAACTTTAAATATAAAATTATAAAGAAACATACCCTCTCAGAATAGTTGCATGGAATGATAGAATGATAGGCTTACTTGATTGAGGAGGGGGACTAAATGCATTTTTGCATGAGATTGAATTATTTATATAATTATTATTTACAAAAAATTATCAAAAGTTGATAATTATATTGCTTGTTTAGTCCTATAGTTTTTATCTATTTTGTCAAAATTAATTCAATTCTTATTGGCTCAATATATTTTAGGTGTTAGAATAGGTAAATTTTATGTTTAGAAAGTGGAATATGTAAATAATGAAGTTTTGATTGCTATGTAGGTAAAAAACCCTTTTTATAAATTATAGTATTTAAATGAGAGGACAAAATTACCACTAGATTGAGCAAAATTTCAGGTCATAAATTGAGGATCTAGACATTTAATAGTTTTCTTTGTTTTACGGAAAATTTTATAACATTTTCAGCTATTTTCCTCTCCCCTTCTTCCTCTCAAACACAAAAATTTGGACAATAAAAAACACTCACTTTTTGTTTCATCTCTTTATACCAAAATTTGAAAGATTATTGTATAATTGGAATGGAGCTAAAGCTCTGTATTTATATACTTGAATTTGAGGCTTTTGTAAAGATGAAGAAAATTGCAGGCATGTGTGGACTCAAAAAATTAGCACCCCTGGTTCTCGTTGAGAGTTTTGCATTGTTTATATCAAATTTGCAACACATATGAGACAGTAGAGAATACACAACCTAAAGATTTCATCCGATTGAATTTTTTAATCAATACGGCCATCATCAAAGAAAGACATTTGAAATATTTGCATTTCTAATTTTTTTGAACTTCATAATGTCAATATTATCAAAGGTATCAATCTTGTTAACTCTAATCATTGGGCGAAGGAGGATCAAACTAATTAGGTAGATTTTTTTTAATCAATACTCCCTAGGATCCTCCTTTTCCCAAAGAAAAGTATCATATATTGCAAGTTCAACAATAGATGTACATTTTTTTTATCTGCATCAACATTAGATGTACATTTTCTATAGGTTCTTGTTTGTTTTTGTTGAATTTCCTTATGAAGTTCTTTCATGATTTGGATAAGGAATGATGTAAATTCACTACATGTGTTTAATGAAGAAAAATCTATTAAATATGTTGGATTCCAAGGATTGTATCCAGCAACCATGGGACAAATGTTCTTACCACATTACCTATTAATAGAAATTTTACATGCAAATTCAATAGGGTTAAACCAGTTGCCAACCAATAGTTTGGTTTTTCATGATGCACTTAAAAATTCACTTATTTCTCTATTAACAACCACTAACCTTCTCTCTGTGGTAATACACAAAAGAAAAAATTAGTTTTGTATCTTTTTTTTTTCTTGAAGACTTATCAGAGCTCATGTACTAAATATTTATATAACCTTACTATTTCACTAAAGAAAAACACGTAATGTGAGAAGCCTAAGTGTTTTATAGGAAGAGTTACTTTATGTAATTTTAAAAAAATAATCCATTACTACCAGTAGTGAATCATGTTTACACATAGTATGACACCAATGATTAGACCAACCTACTGATCATTTGTGAGGTATAATAAATTGTTAGGAATAAATATTACATCAGATGATACCACATTCAGCATTTTGCTTGAAATAATGTGAAAAAAAATAATCTTTAACCATTGTAATGGTCATGTCATGTCTAAAACATTTGAAGCTCTAACTTAAGAAACCCTTGAATGAGACAGTCAAAGGCAATTTGCATCATTTGAAACTCCATTGAATTTGAAGGGATTATAAATTTCTAGAAAATTACTTATGCGATAACTCATATCATCGTTTAGCCATTTTTTGACTCGGAAGTTTTGGATCATTTGAAGCTTTATTAATCGCCTTGATTTCAAAATTATATTGCATGAAAGATTGTCAACTCCAGCATCTTTTCCTTTACACTCCATTGTAGTTGATGTTGATCTAGCCCTTCTTTCCTTAGTTATTTGTGGCACATGAATTTGATCTCTAAATCAAGATGGAGTAATTCATGGACAATTGATTTAATTTTAAATAACTAAAACAAATCTGAAAAATAGTAAAACACATAATAGAAAATATTAAATCTAAAAAATAGATTAAAAAAAATAAAGAAAAAAGCTTGGCTTAATTGGTATTGATCTTAATATACAAAAATTAGTTTTAAGCTTTAAAAAATTTGTGAAATTACAACAAAAATAAGTGCAAATTGTCTTATAAGTAATGCAATGATTAAACATAGTTATTCTCTCATTAGGATTGATTATGATTAATTATGAAAATTATTTTAAATCCAACTTTAACAAAGATAAAAAATGGAAGATAGATTTTTAGGTGAAAGTAAAATGAATACCAAAATAAAAACAAAGTTGAAAATGGAAAAGATTGATTAAAATTTATGTAAATATCTAAGGTGACCCAATTGATCCTTATTGACCTCACTTTTGTTTGAGGTTTAGTTTTTCCCCTTTAATAGCCTAATGTCTAGTCATATGACTTTCCTATTGACTATTCTTAGAAAACTAGACATGAAACCCTCACCATTAGAAATTCCACACTCCTCTTTACTTAACTTGAACATATTGGTCCTAACCTCTAGCACTTAGTAGGTGGGGTCATCATAGGGGAGCTCAAGGAGAGTCACCCTTAGGACTGTTGGACCTTAGGGTTTACCCTGGGTGTTAGTCTAGGGCTTAAGGTACATATTTGCACACACAATCACTCACAATCCTAAACTTAAGCTTCTAGGCTTTGGTCCCTTAATACTTTTGGGAGACTTATGTAGGTGCTCCCCTAAACCCACTAGCCCTAGGCCGGCTAAGATCACTACATAGAGGACCCAAAATGGGGTTTCCATTGGTCCATGGCTAATTGATGGTGGTTGGCATTCCAACTCTCCCAAAACACCCAAACTACCGAAAAACACCAAAATTGGCCAAATTACCAAAATGCCACTCCTTACCCCAAAATTCCAAAAAATCCCAAAAATTCCCAAAACCTCCAAAATATTTTCAATTTCATTTTTCTCAACTATCACATGACCCAATTTGGCTAATTTGACCATATTTGGCCAAAACCCCCAAATTGCCCTTTACAGGCCCATATTTTCCCCAAATCACTCCAAATTTCTATCCAATTGATCTCAATTCACCCCAATTTCAATTTTAAACTCAAATTCACCCTTGATGTGACCAATCTAGACAAAATTCAAGCTCAATTGGTCCATGATTTGAACCCAATTTTGAGCCAAACCAAAACTTCAATTTTAGCCCTATGACTTGGTTCCACCAAATTGAACCCATAGTCCACTTAATTGGCCACAAATTGTGTTGAAAAACATTCATAACATCCAAATACATCAAACTTGACCTTAAATTGGCCTTGGAGAGGCCTTAATTTCATTTGATTTCAACCTAAGTCCAAAACCCCAAATTTACCCCAAATTGACCATGTCTCAAAATTTTGCCAAGTTGATGGCCTTAGCCCCAAAATTTCCACTCTATCCCTTTATGAAAAATCTTCACAACATCTTCCTTGATCCTGTGGACCATTCAATTTGGAATTAGCCCAATGCTAGCCCAACCTAGACCCATGTCTAATCCAACATGCCCAAATTGGCCAAATTTAAAAAATCCCTCAAATTGACTTACCAATTGAACTCAAAATCACTTCAACCCTTCACCAAAAATCTTCATAACAATCATCTACACAATTTTGATCAATAAATTAGGTCAATTGACATGGTTAGCCTAGCCCAAACCCAAGCTTTGATCACTTGAACCCACATTGAGCCCATGCAGTAAAGATGGCCTAACTACCCCAAAGTCTCCAAATTAATGATTCCACAGCCATTAGTTGGACCCTAGTGACCAGCCTAAACATTTGAAAACCACCTAAACTAAGCCATGAACTAAAGGTCCCCTAAATTAAGAGATTTCATGCCATATTTTCTTAAGCTTAGGATATTTTTGCCAAAACAAAGCCTAAACACATTAAGTTTCTTTGACAGATTCCCCTGGATGCCCTGAGCACCTAGGCACCTCCCCTTGCCATGGCTGGCCGGCCTAGTCACCGAAGAAGTTGAAAACCGAGAGCCACCCCCATGGAACTTCACCCAAATTAAAACTAGAGGCCAGCTCAGCCAAATTAAATTGTAGAGTTCCTCTGTCCTCCACCTAAGCAGCACAATGCACCCCCTAATTGGCCATGATAGCCACCCCTTAGCAATTTTTATAAAAAGCACCTCCCACGACCATGGGAAGAGGTGCTAAAAATTTCTTAGAGAGACCTCTCCAAACTGACCACAAAGCTTCCCTAAGATCCCCTCAGTGCATTCCAACTGTTTTTCCTCACCAATTTCCACCGTCAGAGTTCATGTTTAAGCCTGAAATCTTGCCGGAAATCTGAATAGAGCCCAATACACCTCCACAGTCCACCAAACTCAAATTAACTTCATCTACACCTTCACAACAGTGAAAGAAGTTTAAGCCCTATGAAATCCCCCTCTCACAAAGCCTCTACCATAGCTCTAGACCAACACCCAAATCCGGCCGTGATCGAAATCATACCTAGGCCTTACACCAAGACCATGGACTTAATCCCTAGTCTCTTTGGATCACGATGAATGTGCCAAGACTCTCTGATTGAAGCTTCACTTCTTAGAGCAAAGGTTTAAAACTCCTCTTCCTTCCGAGCCTATTTAAACTCTCCAATTGTTTTAAGTTAATTTCATAGCATCATAACCTTATGGATGTGATCTTCTAGTCTAGCGAGCATTTAAAAAAAACATCTAAATTGGATAAGAAATGAGTGAGATCTTAAGGCTAGAAGATGGACGATTCTCGGGCTAGGCTATCGGGGATGATGACGGGGAGCCGTTCGATCGTGCGTGTATCGGATGGATGGTCGAGATCAAGATGAACAGCGCTTCAGAGCATAAACCGCGGGTCGAGTCAGTTATGAGGTGGATGGCGGCGTCAAATAGGAGCGCGCCGCGTGGAGCTTCGGAGCAGCCGTAGGTTGATGTGGCGCCACACGTTTAAATAGGTAAATAGGGATTTAAAAAAATTAGAAAATTATCCCTAGCTTTAAAAATCCATATTTTGGTGTAGAAAAATCACAAAAATAAAATAAAAATACCGTCTTGCTTACTTAAAAGAGGAAAAAAATGTGGAAATAATTTTAAGTCCATGTGATGCATATTTTTTTTAATTAATTAAACACTGATTTGGATGTTTTGATTCTCTATGCGTGTAGTAATATCACCATAACTTGAAATTTTAGCATGTTGTTGCCTCTATCTTAGGGAATATTCCCTGATTTTTTCAAAGTCAGAGAAAGTCTCTAGACAGAGAATCATACTCTTCATGTTTATGTGTATTATTTGCTTAAAATAATCATGGAAATTAGCATGTTTCTTAGAAAAAATCAAAAAAAATTTGGGAGGTTTATAATCACCAGAGAGCCTTTAGAAAAAATTTTCATGAGCCAAGTCATTCAAAACACACCTAATCTTCACAAACCCTAAATTACTAAGATAATTAATTTTAAAAAATACAAATGACAAAATGACTTGATTTTTATTCTCCACTGTCATTTAGGATCCGGAGAACTCACCATAAAAATTCCAAAGCATTTTGAGTTCATTTGGTAACTTAAGTTACTTTTTAAAGATAAATAGCATTTTTGGCACTTAAATGATTTTTAAACATCAAAATATACCTAAAAAATTTATAAAAACTTGTTTTTGGGTTTTTTGTGATAAGGAGTATTTTTAAAAAATAAAATCGAGTTTAAAATAAAAACTTAATTTTTAACTTACTTAAAATATTTAAATAATTAAAAATCCATAAAAATCACAAAAATAATAAAATTCATGAAAATGTTCTAAATTGCTTCCTATGCACTTAGAAATAATTAGAATATTTTTACTGATTTTCTAAATAAAGATACAGAATTTAAAACTCAAAAATAATTTTTAAAGGCTAAAAACGGGTTTTCACTAAAAATAATTCCAATAAATCAAATAAAACTTAAAAAAATATAAAATTTTCTACTCTGAGTTCCCTGACCATATGAGGATTTTGAAAAAAATATAAAACTTAATTTTATCCTTTTAAAATATTTTATATTTAATAAATTCTCAGAAATTAAAATAATTCTTAAAATTCAAATAAAATTCATAAAATCATGAAAATTGTTCCAAAGGCTTCTCTAGGCCAGTTCTATCTTCAGTAAAAATTTCAAGAAACTAGGATTTATCTTGGTGAATTTAGAAATTTTCTTTAAAAAATCTTATTTTTTGCATGAAAATAAATATATAAATTAAATTAATTTTTAAAAAATTACATTTTCTCCTCTGATGTTTTAATTGGCCCATGAATGAGGTGGCATAAAAATTTTAAAGTCATTTGAATTGAATTTGACAAATTATGAAGCGTTAGAACCATAAGGGAAAATGTGTAATTTTGGAAATTTAGCCTTAATTAACACTTAGGCTTAAGTCAAGGAGGGGAATGGGTAACCTCTGATCTTAATACAAATGTGTAATTTTGGAAATTTAGCGTTAATTAACATTTAGGCTTAATTCAAGGAGGGAAATAAATAATCTCTGATCTTAATTTGGTTGTTTGAAACAGAAGGGGTTAATTGGTAGAAACCAACCTCACTTTCTTAATTGAAAAGAAAAGTTAATAAATTTCTAAAAATTATTAGAATTTTGAAGTTTATTAAAATAAAATGAACCCAAATTAAGATTAATAAATTTCTAAATTATTAAAATTTGAAAGTTTATCAAAATTAAATGATCCTCGATAAGTTAATAAATTTCTAAATTATTAAAATTTGGAAGTTTATTAAAATTAAACGATCCTGGACTGGGGTATGACTTTTGAAGCCAATAATTAATCAATTTAATACCCCTATTTTGATTTTCAAATAAAATCCAAGTGTTAATAAATTTCTAAATTATTAAAATTTAGAAGTTTATTAAAATTAAATGATCCTGAACTTAGTAATAAATTTCTAAATTATTAAGATTTGGAAGTTTATTAAAATTAAATGATCCTGGATTTAGAGGTATGACTTTTGAAGTCAATAATTAATCAATTTAATACCCCTATTTTGATTTTCAAATAAAGTTCCAAATATGAATTATGACAGACACTCACATTCAAATCTTGAATTATGACCACCTAAAGCTTAATCTTTTCAAAACTAATTAAGACACTCACCTGAAATCATGAATTATGACCACCTAAAGCTTAATCTTTTCAAAATTAATTAAGACACTCACCTAAGTCTTAAGAGCTTAGTAGTGACTTAGGCTAAATCAAGTTTCATTTAAATGAGGATTAGAAAAAGTAACACAATTAAAATTAAAACATCTTTCAAACACTACAATCCCAATTAGGACCCAAATTTGGCTAAATGTTCCCAACAACACTAACTTGCTCTTTAAGGGTCTTCACCCACATAATCTTCAAAATTAAATTACAGATGATAATTACCTTACTCTTAGGGTAAATAAATACATCAATGTTCATTGAGCTTAGGGTGTTTATAGGATGAATTATTAAGCAACATAATAAGTTTAAAAGAACTCGAGATTTTCTACCAGGCAGCGAGAGAGCAGCACAGACTTGCTTCTTTCTCTAAATCTGTTGGATACCTCGAAGATCTACTAAACTTAATATATTTTGCTCGACAAATATCATCCTTAATTAAACTCCTAAGGACCCACCAAGATATGACCTAAGGTTAGATAGGTTGTCAAAATTTTACTTCCCTTCTTCATATAAACTGCCTTAACATGCATTTTGAGTTTCAGGTGGTGGAACAAGAAAACTCGCCAAGTACGCTTTTACAGTTTTTTTTAGCGATGTCTTTCTTGTACTTTCATACGGTACTTTTATACCTGCAAATTTGCATGCTAAACAACAATGCTACCTTGCATGAAAACTAAAACTATCAGGATAGCCACAAAACCAGAACCAAAACCAAAACTAAAGTTAAAATCAACCAAGATAAAATTCACCTCCACAACATTCAAAATATAGAACAACTCAGAATTTAATCACAAACATCATACAAAACTACAACTTCAACTAAGTTAAGACATCTCTATCAGATGATCGGGAATTCCTCAGAGGAGGTAACCTACGGTTGCTAACGAGGCTTCCTACCGTCTAAATGAAATTATGGAACTCATTAAGTTGAGTTTAGTAAGTTTATTTGGACTAAGCGATTCCAATAGAAAATTTTAGTGCCATAACAAGGGAGCCGTAGGATCCTAACCGGTGTCGCTCTAATCAACTTTAACATGCCCCCATAAAAATTTAAAGAACTTTAACCATAGGGCCACCTGATTTGACATCATAACTTGACACATTAGAAAATTCAAATTCGTCGCGGTAAGGAGCTTGAAGCTAGTACGGTGGGCAACACGACCATCTTCAACATCAGAACCTTTCTTCCCCAGCTAAACCAATCTTCCTTCCTTAGATATAAACAACAAAATCATAGGACTTTGAGGTTTCTTACTTATACTCACCTTATCTTTAGGCCTTTGTACAGCTCTGCTATACAATATAAGCTCTAACTTGTCTTAGGATTCCGAGGTTTTCGTTTATCACAACCTAAATCCTTATATCTTCCAAGCTATTTGTGTGATAGTATCACACGAATGTAAGCCCTAACTAATAAAATTGGTAGGATGAAACACTTAAATAGCTCTCCTCAAAACTGAAGCAAACATTAGGATAACTCGGGAAGTCACCGATGTTCTCCTCTGGATCCATGTCATCCCCTGGTTCTTTCTCATTTGGAATCTACAAGAAAATGTTCCAAGTTTGAATCAATCCCCTTTCATACCTCTACGTTCGATCTCATTGAAAAGTCCTACCCTTTGAAATTCCTTAACGATAATATTTCTTGATTTTTATCTAGAGTCTTCTTAGATAACTTTGGTCATTTAAGATGTAAATAACTATAGGGGTTTGCCCTTATAAGAAGCTTTTCTCGAACCCAGCTTAATATAAACTCTATTTAATTCTTTATATTGAATAGGGGAAATTGTTAGCAAATACAAAGTTTTCGCAGACCAAACGAATGTCATACATTCCTTAGTTTATTTGATCGAGCCTCTTCCTCAAGTCTTGTGTTATCCTTTGGGATAGATATAGGATTTGAGGTACAGTGCTCTTTCATTTAAGCTATGAAAAATATGGGGTTAGTTTTATTTCATATTTTTCTAAACTAAAAATATATATGTAAATTAAAACGTCCTTCCGAAGCGGGCGACGAGATTTTGATCCTAGTGACTGACAACTTTTTACGGGCAACTCCTCCCACCAAAAATAATGCTGATAGCTTCTAGCGACTCTGCTGGGGAAAAGCTTTTCTCTCAATAAAAATAAAAAAATATTATCTTCACACATCAGTAATATGTCCATGTCCCTCTTGGACCAAATTACCCTTCTTCTGTTGGCTTACTTTACCCATTTCTGTCTTGGGAAAGTACAACTAACCCCTTGGACTTCAGGACTGGGTGTTCAACCATCTTTGAACAGAGGGGTTCAGAAGGCCATTAAGGACTTTTTAAATTTTCATGTGGGGTCGGACCCCCAATAGATGTGTCGGTGGATTAGTTCCACCTAGGCATTGTCGGCCACTAAATGGGTCCTGCACTGGGTCCTAAAATACTTTACATCTCTCGCCCAAATTTGATTTGCTACTTTGCAAATCGTGTTGTGTTGTGTGCACTTTGAAATTTTCTTACATTAATTAAATTTTACACCTCTTAATTTTTCTTAAACAAAATTTTAAAAATTCCTATAAATTAAGACCCGCCCGATCTACAGATCAACCTCTACTTTTAGTGCTTGCACTAAAAAATAAGAGTTTTTTTTGTCATATAGCTAACCCTGAAACTTTCTATTTTCAAGCCTGCTGCAATGGACTACCCAACGCTGACCTTTTCCTGCAACCTGCCAACAAGCCACGAAGCCCGTAATCTCGCTCCTACCATCAAATTTGGAGCTGGATTTGAAGATCATGAGGTCATCCTCAGGAAAGCCCTGTTTGTGGTAATGAAAATTGTCGCACCAGAAATACAGGAATTATTTACAGAATTAAGCCTAAAATGCCTTCAGGACTTCCCTGCCTGCAAGAAGTCTAAAACTACTGCCATCACGGTACCTGCCAAATCTATTGTCCCTGCTGCTGCTAAAGGGAAAGAAGTAATGATTATTAAGGATCCGATTGAGGCATTAACTGTCCAATTATTAATGATCACGGAGCTGGATTTGAAGATCATGAGGTCATCCTCAAGAAGTCTAAATCAGATCAAGTTCAAGGACTGTACTGCTGATTCGAACTTAAAAGAGGAACCGCAACTGAAGAGTTCGGAGGGCCATCAAAGCCCAGGCTCCCAAGGAGACACCCGTTGAGGAGGAGCCTCATCAAGTTGATAAAGTGTTATAAAAAATTTATCCACTCCTACGAGGGAGTAGATTCCATCCTTTAACGGATACTAATGGATATGAGAGTATCCGGAGGATCGCCGCCGCATTACCACCACTTCATGGACATGGTGAGGAAGGAAAGAAATTCACTCCTATCACCCGAGTTAGTTTAGTCTTCAAAAGGCTAGCTACCAAAAAGGATGTTCAGTTAGCATGTTACTTAAACCGGCGGGAGATGCAATTTGCCCTTGCATGAAGAAGGAAATTTTGAAGGGAGTGAAGTCTGTCAAACAGTCTCACAAGACAATTGGAGTGCCACCTACTCGCATCCCCGTTTGGTTCCATTTAAGGAACAGAGTTGATACCACAATAATTATTACTGATTATACTGCTACGAGGACCGCAGGCCATCGACCGATTAAGTCGAGATCGGGTCAAAAAATCTTACCCGTCACCCATTATGGAGACATTTCTACAATCCCAAAGGCAAATACGAGACGATTACCTAGCACTGTAGCCGGTCTGCACCACAGGGAACATACTTTCCCTCGACATACTGATGTTTCTACTAAGACACTCCGTCCTGAGACATCATCGTCGAAAAAAAAAAGTTATGGGTACCCAAGGTCGCTGCGCCGATACAGTCTGGTGAACCCGTGAGATAGGAAATGAAACCAAGATCTAAAATATCTGACATCGTCACAACAATAGTCAGCGAGATGGAGGAACAAGTAGAGGATGTCCATCAGGGTCCTCCAGATCTTAAAGCAATCAAGGAATCAATAATTGAAGAAAAGTTAAGAAACTTAGGATTGAGATTTCTTAGTTTGCTCGAGAACACGGAGTTTCTGTCGATAGCAACGATGAAAATTTTGATTACAATGATTACTTGGAGGAAGATTTCATGGATGTCCATGTAATTGAAACGAGAGCTGCCACATCTGCGCTCGAGGCTCAACCTCACACCGAAGAGAACGCCGTAGATGAGCTGCGTAGGGATGTCCTCCTGAGAGATGAGCAAGTTAGTATACTGAAGAAAATAATAGAAGAGATGACTGCAGTTATAACCACTATGGACACTATTCAATGACAATCACAAGCACCGCAATTGACTTCTTGAGAGATCAATCAGCCGAAAATCATACACATCACAGATGAAAGAAGAGAGGTTGCTTTAGCAAACAAAGACGAGCAACATAGAAAGGATTCTCCATCAGGTGCTATACCAAAAAAGGAATTTAAGCAAATGGTTGAACACGTGCGGGATGCCTTAACTCAATCTAAGAGTGATGCATTGGTTCTAAAGGATAGACCTTACACGGAGGAATTCGATGTCGCGCCTTTTCCCAATGGTTTTTTAGCCCCAAAATTCAAGATATTTGATGGTACTAGAAATCCCAGACAACACATAACACATTTCTGAGCTAGCTTTGACAACACAAGAATTAGTGAAGCTCTACTCTTCTAGTACTTCGTCAGTAGCTTGTCAGGAATCGCTTTCGACTGGCACGCTGACTTTCCCAACGGGTCAATTAAAATATTTTCCGAGTTGGAACAACTATTTGTCAAAAGATTTATCGGGGCACAACACCATGTGTCGATTGGAGAGCTCATGAAGGAAAAACAAAAGCCTAACAAATCTTTGGTGGACTATATTTTGAGGTGGAGAAACCTTAGCATGAAATGTGAACCTCAGCTATAGGAACATCATGCGATTGAAATTCTACTCAAGAGCATTCATGGGCCAGTAGCTTTCATGCTCAAGGGACTCACCATCAAATCTTTCAAGAAGCTTCTTAGTAAAGCTAGCAGTCTTCAAGAGAAAATTAAGCACATGGAGCCACAAATCAGGAGTAGTAGCAACCATCGACAAAGAAAAGCAGCTGATAAAGATATATGCAGAAGAGCCTTGCCAGTCTTCGTCACAGTATGCTCAGAAACAAAGTAGTCAATCCAACTAGCGACCGCCTCAAGAAGGATCACCTCGAACAGAGGATAAGCGGATGTCCCGGTCAGATTGACGTAAAATGGTGTATTCTTTCAAAGATGAAGCTATACCTAAAATATTCAAAAGTTTGATGAAGAAGTCAGAGTTCAAACTACCAAATTTGAAGAAGCCCGAAGAGGTGGATAAGAAGAATGAACAAAATTATTGCCCATACCATCGGTTGCTTGGGTACACTATAGAAAAATGCTTCATTTTCAAAGACTGGCCCAAGAGGAACCTTAGAGAAGGGAACATAAAAATACTGAAAGAATATTTAAGAGAATGTGAAAAAGTTTCCATAAATATGATTTCGGTCTAGCTAATCTCCCCAATCGATCCGTATACTGGAATAGATGGATGGAGTACAACTTGGGATGAACTCAAGAGGGTCCTCAGTCAAATATAGGATTCATCAAAGAAAATTGTTAAAGGATGTCCAAGCCCATAAGTTGATCCATGAACGATCAAGTCCAAAACAGACTTCACAATTATAGATCCAATATCGATCGGTAGTCTCATTTGGATGCAGAAATTCAGAATAGCACTTTCTTAGTAACTTTACTAATCTTTGTTGGTGGTAATAATGTTTAGAAATGGGATTTAAAAGTGTCGCAGAAAAACTAACATACCTATTTTCTCTCATTTCCCAGTCTTTAATTTCGTTTGTTAAGCATTGGTAGATCTCATTCATCAGGTTTCTTGTCGGGACGAAGTTGGAATAATGGCAGACAGGAACATTCTCAATCATGTATAACTCATAAATCCATGCAGGAGTAAAATTTATCCATCTACCTCACACATAGATAACTCTCTTGTTGATTCCATGCAAATTAACATAAAATTCCTTCACTACAGGAACAACTACGGCGGCTGTAGTGTAGCGCAACACTTCCCATCTTCATCGAACAATCATCTCGTCAATTGTCGTCGATAGATTATTTAATCCTCGTTGATTAATCTTTTCGTTGTCAATACCTTGTTGAAGATTCACTGCACCTTCGCACTAATGAACTTTCTCTGGTTGAACACTCGTATTCTATGGTTTTCAGAGGAATTAGACGACATAGGGATGAATTTAGTAGAGTTTCACTTTATTTTTGGGGAAATATGAACTTAGGAATCAAATTTGGAAGTTTAGAAGGAGTAACTCCAGCCAAAAATTGTCCATTCAAACTCCAGAAACCACCATCTTGTCAGTCTCACCGTCGGTGGTGTCGATGGCGCCG
>JXCR01147042.1:115839-145057 GCA_002079205.1 Phalaenopsis hybrid cultivar | reverse complement strand
ACACATATGCTTTATGACCAAGTACGTTATGAAGGTATCAAGTTCCACTCCGGAGCTTAATCGTCCCTTGTGTGAACAATTCAAGAAACTTGGTCACACAAAGGATAGGTTTTGGAAACTACATGGAAAATGTACATAATGGAAACCTAAGTTAGAGAGGAAAGACCAAGACAGCAAAGCCCATGCTGCTACATCTTCTGAAGGGTTGGTCGACCCTAGCTCTTTCACCACGGAACACCTAGAGGTGTTGAAGCAACTTCTTTCGAGCACAACAAAGTGGCTTACCAACTTAACGATACACCAAGGTATCATGTCCTCTTATCTCGTTGACAATAAAATATTTCGACCTTGGATTATAGAATTAGGTGTTTCTGATCACAAGACTGAAGATATTCATGCCTATACTAGATACCAAGAGTTCACCAACTCTAAATTTGTTAGTGATTGTTCGAAAATGAGAAGTGCAAGTTTCTAAAAATATGCAGCTCTCTTTTATATTATATATTCCCCAATTAGATTGCAACTTACTGTCAATTAGCAAGCTTACTCATAACTTGAACTGTATTACTAAATTCTATTCTAACACTTGTGAATTCCAGGTAATGGAGTCTGTGAAGGTGATCGGCAGTATTGAATTGTCATTAAGGTCTATACCTGCTCAAGGAAATTTTTTTTCTTCATNGCCTATACTAGATACCAAGAGTTCACCAACTCTAAATTTGTTAGTGATTGTTCGAAAATGAGAAGTGCAAGTCTCTAAAAATATGCAGCTCTCTTTTATGTTATATATTCCCCAATCAGATTGCAACTTACTGTCAATTAGCAAGCTTACTCACAACTTGAACTGTATTACTAAATTCTAATCTAACACTTGTGAATTCCAGGTAATGGAGTCTGTGAAGGTGATCGGCAATATTGAATTGCCATTAAGGTCTATACCTGCTCAAGGAAAATTTTTTTCTTCACACATAAGTAGAGTGTAAGTGAGCCAAGCCGACTCGACTCGATAAGTGGCTCGTGAAGTGAGCTCCATGAGCTAACAAACCAAGCTCAAGCTAGCCCCGATTCGACTTGTTAGCTCATGAATCTGCTCGTTTAAAAAACCATTAATTTAAAATATACTTAGAATATATTAAAAGTTAGAATTTTTCTTTAAACTATAAAAAATATTTTAAAAATTATATTTTACATTTTATATCAAGTGATTTTATATTAACCATCTCCTAAATGCTCATTATATTTATCATTTCATTATAACATTATCTTACATTTATAATATTTTCTTTCACATCAAACAAGTCGACTTGTGAGTCTGCTCAAACTCATAGAATGAAGCTCAAGCTCGAACTCAAACTCNGATCTTTATATGATACTTCATGATCTCCCAAATTTTGGATCAAGTTCTCTCTAGATAATTCAGATTCTAGATTATCATCTTCTATGTTACTCTTATGTTTCAAATTATCTTCCAATTCTTCAAAAATTTCTTCCATTGATCTTTCAATTTCCTTGTCCATATCTAAATTATCTTCCAGTTCTTCAGGAATTTATTCCATTGATCTTTCAATTTCCTTGTCCTTATCTCTCAACTCAAAGCTCTTTTGAAACAAATCATCGAATTCTCTTCTAAATATCAGTTTAATAATTTTAAATTGCTCATAATTCATTTTCTTAGGATTTATCTCATAGTCACTAGGTAAAATCTCTAGGGGGTAATTTCTAATTGCATTAATACCACGGAATATGTCATTTAGTGACTTTGAACAACTCTTTCATAGGAGATTTATTATTGATTTCTTCATTCAATTTAGGTTCATCTTGTGATTGAGTCGAATATGAAGATATAGAGACTGGTGGTGTATATGAACTCACCAAATAGATAGGCTTTAAAATTGTATGAGGTAAGTTCATTTTAAGATCATGAGATTTTTTAACAGATGGAATTAAAAGTTTACTATTTTTGGTAACGTCCATCGTTTTACACATCTCCTGAACATACAAACAGTCTTCTTTAAAACAACATTTTAGACTCATCATGAAAGCCCATTTCGATCTCATCTGTTAACTTACTCTCAAAACTTTTTTGGAAATAGTTTTTAACTTAGATAATCAATTTCATCCATCCAAAACCAATCATGATCATTTCTCCCAGTTGGATATTTCAAAGCCTTTAAAACATCAAAAGTGATTTCATGGTCATTAATATTCATAGTTAACTTTCCTTTTTACACATCTATCATAGCTTGTCAAGTAATAAGAAAAGGTCTCCCCAAAAAAATGGGATATTCTTTATCTTCCTCCATATCTAATACAATAAAATCAATAGGAAAGATAAATTTATCCACTTTAACAAACACATCTTCTATAATCCCTTTTGGATAAATGATAGATCGATCAGTTAACTGAAGAGTTATAGTAGTGGGAGAAATATCGGCTAAACCTAACCTTTTAAATATAGATAGAGGCATCACATTAATGCTCGATCCTAAATCACATAAAGCTTTTCCACATAATTTTTTTTGACACAAGGAATTGTAAAGCTACAATGATCTTTAAGTTTCCGAGGAAAATTTTTCTGAAGTATAACACTGCACTCATCACTTAGTGCAACTGTCTCATAATCCCCAAATTTCCTTTTCTTGTTTAATATCTCCTTCATAAATTTTTCATAACTTGACATCTGTTTCAAAGCTTCAGTGAAAGGAATATTTATCGTAATCTTCTTAAGTACGTTTATGAACTTTGAAAATTTTTTATCCAACTCATGTTGTCTAAGTCTTTGAGGAAATGGAGGTGGTGGTCTTTTTAAATTGATTTTAGTTGGAGATATTAATTTTTCCAGATCTTTAGAAACATGTTCTTCAGGTCTTTTAGTTTCCTTTGTTTCTCTCAAAACATCTTTCTTTTTTCTAACCACATCCTTTATCTCTCTTCCACTTTTTAATTGGACAGCTTGTACTTGTTCATTAGTGTTCTCTTTAGGGTTTATATCAATGTTGCTAAGAAGTGTTCCTTGGGGTATATTGCTAAGTGAATTAGCAATTTATCCCAGTTGATTCTCTATATTTCTAATCACAGCATTTTTACTTTGCAACTGGTTTTCCATTTGTAGCACCACTTCTTCCATAGACATCTTCTTATCCTCAAATTGCTGATCATTGTTAGAGTTCGATGGATATGAAGGTCTATAGTTTGTGTTCACCTGATTATTCTAACTCCCATTAGGATTTGCATAATTATTTTCTCATTGTTCGTTTCCACCCCAAGTAATTGTTTTCCGTTCATTTTTCTCTTTTTTATTTTAAAAGGAGTCACCAGCTTGTCAATCGTTGTATACTTCCCTCATTCAAATAAATCTCCCTACCGAACCATATAAATGATTCGAAGAGGAGAGAAATCAAATAAGAAGGGACATACGACAAAGTGAAAAATAAGAGAAAAAGTAAAATGTGGAGAGTCTAAATGTGATAAACCTCACAAAGATAGGTTAAGAATGTCAGCCCAAACAAGATTGGGCGAAGGCACCTTAAACCAATATCCGCGAAATAAGTATCTACATAGACTATCCATAACCAGAGAGGCATGTGTATGTACATGTTCTGGGGTCAAGAGCACTCCCAAAGGAACGTGTTCCTACTGGTTAATTACAGTTTGGAGGATACCCAAGAATACTCTCGATAATAGGAGTTTCGCTTCATATTATCATAAACCTGGGGTATAGGCAATCAAAGGAAGGTTATTCCGTATGGGAATGGCCCCAATGCTTTAAAGCTTACGCTAAGCAATCGAGCAGAGAGTGAATCTCTCACATCCCGAGTGGGTAGTGGCTAACCAGCACACGGGGCCCACAAACTAACCTAAATCATCTTGATGGGGATATCCCAATACGTCAAAGCACGTTCGAACCAAAGGGCAGAGGACAAATCGTCGTATCCCAAATGGGCGGCAGCTCCTCGGCATCGGGTCGTCAAAGTGATATAAAAAAGGTCAAGGAGCGACAGAGCTCAAAGGGGCTCAACAAAAAGGAAGGTAGAGTGATCCTAAAAGGCAGAGGTAACTGGGTCGGGGTACCACGGACCCGTCATGCTACTAGGACCCTAAGTCTACCTGGTCGTGAAGGTAGTCGACCCAACACGTCCTGAAATCCTCGGTCAGCAATCCGTGAATTGCATCATCCACGGGAACCTCAGTAGCCCTAAGGTCAGAGGAAGGAAACTCTATTCTATGTCTACAAGCTAGAGCTCCAAGAGGTGGGACTTATACCTACCAAAGTAGCAAAGATGCCTCAGGAAAGAAGAAAAAGTGGAGGTTCAGCTACAAAGCTGGAAACGCTCCAAACAAAAGGACTTATACTCCATCTGGGTCGGGGAGCCTTCTAACACCCTAGACGCACTAGACAAGCACCTATATGAAGGTATGCTGGGCCAGTTAGGTTGGAAAAGTACGGGGACTCCTCCTCGGGACATGCAAACATGAATGCAATTATCTAGAATGATCCTAAGTATTGTGGAGGCCCTATTAATATATGCAAGAAAGTAAATGTTGCAATTTTTAAATCCTCAATATTTTAATCCTAAATTTTAATTATCTTGATTATTTTATTTAGGATTTTGTAGAAAATTACAATTTTAGGTTCCTTAATGAACCTTTGTTGAATCGTGAAATCTCAGATAAAACACAGAAAGAAAACAAGAAAAACACATGCAAGTGCAGACATTCAACATGATGCAAAAATAAAACAAAGAAAGTCAAACCAAAATAATAAACAGGCTAGTGTCGCTGGGTCGGCAACATATCCCAGAAAAGAAAAGGGTGGACGGACTCCGCTTATACATGCCCGGTCCTAATTCTATACATTAATATAAAATGTAGAATTAAGATACGAGGCACGAAATCTACTCTTGGTCCCCTCCACGTGGTTCTCATGCTAATGATTTGGAACCCGTGCCTGTATCTTATTTCTGCTACATGACTCTCCTAGACTCTAAAAAAAATACATAGAGAAAAGAAAAAGACTCAATCCTGCATGGAAACAAGTGTCAGCAGAAAAATCACATGCACATAACGTATCATGAGCCATGCCTTAAAAGTGGGGGGAGCTAATAGCACCTGCAAGAAAAATGGTCAGAAATCATTACTTGATCCCCCCATAGTGGTACCTGTGTGTGTATAAAAATAGACATTGTTCCTTGCAGAAGAACGCCCCAACACACTACCACACATATGCAACATGCAGACACACCACAAGCATAATGCAAAACAAAGATACCTGGCTAGGGCAACCAATCCAACATAGAACAATAGCCAGGCATCAAAAAAACTATCTAGTACCCTAAATCCTAGCCTAGCACACCATCTAACAAAAAAGTGCATCAACCTAGTATCTAAGTGGGGGGTAAGTCTAGGTGTAATTGACTTTTACAGGGTCATCATATCGGCCCCATACTAGAGATCCAAAGGATCTAAAGGCTGTCATGAAGAATGGTGACACGAGTTAGATCTATTAGATCTTTAGCACAGTCGTACTCATGTCAATCCCGATGACTTAACTAACATTGCTCACTCGGATCAACCCAACAAGCAATGTTTGTTAAGACATCGCGACCAACACGGGGTCACTCTCCTAACGAACCTGGCTCGCTATCCATGCAAACATGCAAATGTAAATGCTAATGCAGGCAAATCAAACATATAAGTAGTGATAAAGAGTATGCCGGTAAGACAGTGACTCGTAGGAATGGGCATATCGTAGCGGCAGCGACCCAAAAGGAGGGTATGCCAGTAAGGCAGTGGCCCGAAGGAATGAGCATGTCGTGGCGGCAGCGGCCCAAAAAGAGGGTATGCCGGTAAGACAGTGACCTGAAGGAATGGGCATGCCATGGCGGCAGTAGCCCGAAAAGAGGGTATGTCGGTAAGGCAATGATCAGAAGGTAGGCATGCTGTAGCGGCAGGGGCCTGAAAAGAGGGTATACTGGTAAGATAGTGACCCGAAAGAATGCAACTTAAGGAGATGATATCGATCATGCAGACAAACATGTACATGGACATCCATAACATGCAAAGGAGCAAGTGGTAGGTCGATCTAGATGGAGCATCTGGTCAAACCAAACTATTATGCCAACCAGACCGGGGTAGCCGGTTGAAACACAAGTGATGTGACTAGTTCGGGATAACCGATTGAGGCACAAGTGGTATTGGTGCAGGTGCAAGTGCAAGATATAAGATGCAAGTGCAAGTGCAACGTGCAAGTGTAACGTGTGCAACGTATAAGGTGCAAGGTGCAAGGGGCAAGTGCAAGTGTGATATATGACACACAATATGTAACAATGAAAGACACACATATGCAAACAATGAGGTGCAAATGACCACAGATGATAGTGAGTCACGCTCGTACTAATGACCTCACCCAGGAAACCTAAAGTTTAGACCCTTGGAAATGCGGCACCGCCGGCTCTTGTTTTGGTGGGGAAATGTGGGGCGTTTCTCCCCGACGTTGCGAAATGCGCTAGCTACAAAGCTTTTCCCATTTTGCAAACTTGTCCAGACTTTGCAAAGCGAGCCAGCTACAAAGCTTCTCTTTCTTTTCCAAGTCCAACCTCCCAACTTCTCCAAGTAAAGCTGGGAAAAACCAAAGGAAGGGGAGTGAGGGACTCCGACCCATCGGGACTTGTGCTAAGGCTCACAACAAAAGGGAGACACTCGGCTCTACAGAGGGTGTTCAGTTACGCACAGGAAGTCCTAACGTAAAGTTTAGCTCTAGGAAATCGACGATCCATCACGTAGGTATGTGGTCGCGCCGACCCATGCCGGCGCGCGCACCCCGTGTGGGAGATTGAACCCAAACGCCTGGACACCACTAAACTTAAGGCTAGCTAAGAGTTTAGGGGATCTCACCACTGCAAAGGTTGCAGGCAAGTTCTCTTTACTTGCTCCAAGCCGTCGACGTCCAGTCCGCGCTCCAGTGTTTCCCACAATGAATCATGCAACGAGGAGAATAGGAGACCAGAATCAGTGAGGTATACAAAAGACCCAAAAATAATAATTTTATCACATAAAAATATAATCAAAATATACCTTTGCGAGAGAGGTTGCTCGATGAAGGCAAAGGAGGGTAACCCATGAGGTAAAAGACTTCAGTGTCTAATCAAATAGGGGGAACGCTTGCTGTCTGACGACGTCAAAATGTTCTGACGAAATATCCAGCCGCCATGAAAGTAAGACGACGAGGAGGAAAAGATCCGGCAAAGAGGAAGAAGAAAATGGAGGGAAGGTAAGAAAAAGAAGAAAAAGAAGAAAAAGAAGGTAGAGAAGAAGAAGAAGAAGGTGGTGTTGGCTGATGAGGAGCTGCAAGCGAGTTTCAGGCGCCAGAGGAGTCGGCCGCGGCTTCCTATGGCGATCAGGAGACGAATCACGAAAAAGGAAGGGAGTCAATTCCTCAATCTGTTTGGCCGGAGGAGGTCCGGTGATTGCGTCGGTCTTCACCGGCGGGAAGGAGGAGGGCCGACGAGGCTCGGGCGCTAAGGAGCAAGGTTTGCGATTGAGGAGGAGTCGGGTTCGCGATCCTGAGGGGTGGCTGTGAGAAGATGCGGAGGATAAGAGAGGGAAATAATTTTAGTTTCCTTTTTTTTTAAATCATTTCTTTATTTTTTTGGGAGAGAGAGAATAGAGGAGAGAGGGAGGAGAGTTACACAATTTTTTTAAAAAAAGGAAAATCTTTTTTTTAATAATAATAATAATAATAATAATAATAATAATAATAATATTATTATTATTATTATCTCTCCGCATCTTTTTGCTAAATACATCATTACAGTGAAATGAACCTCTCCCCTAGGTAAATTCGACATTCTGGACGAACTGGTGTAGCCCGTTTCGTTGTTCGGGGTTGTTCGGACCACTTTTTCAGCAATTTGGGTCAAAACGATAATTTTTGCATTTTTACCCCGCCACGAAATCGTGATGAAATGGGCATCCCCTGTAGATGAAATCGACGTTTCGGACACACTCATGTGCTCCATTTCGTCGTCTGAGGTCATCTGAATAACTTCACTGATAAACGGGTCAATTTTAACCAATTTTGTGCGTGACGCGGTAACTAATTTTCATCGATTGCAGGTGGACAACTTACACCTATGACATCCAAAAATTGATGCCAACAATAGTATGACACCAGTTAAAATTAGGATGGTTCTTCCAACCTGGGTTATGAAAGTTAGAATATGGGTTGTTTATGGTATTTAAAGTTTCATACGATAAGTTAGAATCAATCATATGCCTTAATAAACTTTCCTCGCTTACTGGAGTAAATTAAGTTTGGTTCATTCCAAATTGATCTAACTTCTTTGATATTGCAGCAACTTGAGATGCAAGAATTGAAATCTCATCTGTATCATAAACACTGGCTTCTTTTTAGAATTTGCCCATGTAGAGGGCCATTGAAATTTATTTGTAGCCATATTTTCAATTAACACATACGCTTCATAAAATGGTTTTGACATTAATGATCCACCAGCAGTAGCATCAATTATAAACTTAAGGGATTCTACTAACCCATTATAAAAGTTTGAATGATTAACCAATCATGCAGAGCATGATGTGGACACTTTCTTAAGATTTCCTTAAATCTTTCTCAGGCTTCGTATATTGATTCCCCTTCATACTGACAAAATGAGATAATATCTTCTCTAAGTTTAGTAATCCTTGAAGGTTGAAAATACTTAGTTAGGAATTTCTGAGTTAACTCCTCCCAATTTTTAATAGAGCCAGGTGCTAATGAGTATAACCACATTTTAGCCTTATCCCTTAGTGAGAAAGGAAAAAGCCTTAGTCTGACAGCATCGTCTGACATACCGTTATAATGAAATATAGCACAAAGTTTTATAAAATTTGATAAGTGTAAATAGGGATCCTCCAAAGGAGTTCCCCCAAACTGATTGTTCTGCACCAGTTGGATAATCTCAGGATTTATTTCAAATGAGTCAGCTTCTACGACAGAGTTTTGTATACTTGAGTGAATTTCATCTGTTGTAGGATTTACGTAATCCCTCAATGAAGTATGATGATTTTCCAAGTTATTATTTTGAAAGTTTTCCATTTTCATTTCTAGTTTTTCGAGACCTCTTTGTATTTTTTTTTATTTATTTTTTTTTAAACTCGGAATTATAAGGCACAAGTCCTGCAGATCCTTTGTTTCGCATACGCAACACAATAAACAATACATTAACAATTAAACAAATAATAGATAAAATATATTCAACACAACAAAACATTTTCATGAACACCTTATTTTTCACACAAATAGTTTTTCTTAGCACTTTTTCATATAAAAACACTTTTCACACAAAAATAGTTTTTTTTACTACACTATAGTTTTCCAAGTCTAAGCTTAATTACTTCAACTAAAATTCTCCTAAAGTTCTTATCGAAGCTTCCCCGACAACGGTGCCAAAAACTTAACAGCGACTTTATATATGCTTAAAAATACAAGAATTTGATACCGCTGCTAAAAGATTTAAATCCCCAACAATGGTGCCAAAAACTTGATGCAACTTGTAATATGCAAGAATTTATGAAACCAGATTTATATATTTATAATGATTATGTAAAGTCAAAATTTCAAACGCAAGTATACATATCGCTCAAGTAATACAGGGCTCTAGTGGAGTCCCGTTTATCGATCCCACAGGGAAGCGAGGTAAGAGGTCCTTAGTCAAATTCTAATCTACTACAATTAGTCCTTAGTTTGGAATGTCGATTAAAATAATGTTTTATCTAGCAACTACTCCTAAATGCAAGTGTTAAATGTAAAGATAGTAACTATAACTAAATGCAAATATTAATTCTAAAGATAACCCTTTTTGGAGGAATTGGTTTGGAGAATTTTGAGATATTAAAAATTACTATTCTTATGTAATAAATTGGATAATGTAAAGGAATGCGATGCATTAAATATTGTATGTGCCAAATAGGAACAATCCTATTCTTTACCCTTTGGTCCAAACATAAAGAACGATGACTAATCCTATGCTTATTTACTGAATCCGTGGTTAGACTGGGAGGATACCAGCTCTCACTTTGGAGCTCCCGCGTTCCCCTCACCTGAGGGCTAACATCTCCGCTTCAGTACTCAAACAATAGGACCGAATTGGGGATTTTAGTCTGTCAACCTAAAATTTCCAATTCTACACCCATCAAAGTATATTTCCCTATTTATTTGCACTCAACTCCCATGAGCTTAAACATCCATGGAATTTGAATGTGGTTCCACTTTGTTGAGAATTACACCGCCCTTTCGGATCAATGAAATTACAATAAATTTTAACACTACAACAGACCTTTATTGTAATGTAAATAAAGTAGAAGTAACATGCATCACAAAATATGAATTCTACTCATTACAAGAGAAAAGTAAAATGAAAACAATGGCATAATCTTCTCATACCATTATTTCCAAACAAGAAGAGAGAGTAAGGAAAACACATCACAAAGCACGAAGAAAACACAACGGAAAACTTCATTTCATCAAAGCAAATCTACTAGATAAGTGTTTATAAAACCATAAGATAATGAAGAACACAATACTTAGTTTTTTTCCTTTGAAAAATAGAGGAATATCTCTCCCACAAAGTCTCCCGCTGATCCATGCAATGCTAGAGCATCTCCTTACAAATTCTCTCAAAATCTCCTCTCCAATCTCTCCAAAAGAGTAGAAATCTATATTTCTACTCCTATTCTAAAAACCCAAATCTTTCTCCACACTTTTCCTAACATTTCTCTCACACTTAACCCTCTTTTTCTAACCTAATTTCATTCTTTTAAAGTGTAGGGATGAAGTTTGAAGAGTTGCCACAAGAATCCTTTCAAAAAGCGTCCAAATACGTTGAATTTCGCCCATAACTGCCAAAAGTCGGTCCATAGTCATCTCGGGCACAGTCGATGAGCTTTTTGTCATTTTTCGGTCTTCTCGGGTAAATCTCGCCGCCGGCGCCGTTTTGGAGCAGTCGGCAAGCAGACTGCGCAGCTCGACCATTTCACTCCTCTTGGCTCCGTTTTAGCTCCATTTTACCCCATTTCAGTTGCGTTGTGTTCCTAACAGATAGCGCTACAAAATAATCATGAAAAAAACCTTCCTTTAAAGTGTAATCTCATTAAAAAATATGTGAGAATTGACAAAATAAGCATGAAAAAAACCTTCCTTTAAAGTGTAATCTCATTAAAAAATATGCAAGAAGTGTAAAAGTGATTAAGCATTAAAAGACTTATTGAAAGGTGATAGGGCAAAATTTCATTTCTTGCTCGTTTTTGCTCCAAATTGCACCATTTTTGCATCTTTTTGCTCCAATGACAATAATTAATCATACCTGCAACAAAAAATCAAAAATACCCTTCTTTAAAGTGCAATATCATCAAAAACAGTGTAAAATAGGTATGAAAATCTCAACATATTTTTTTTTGGTCAGTTCATGTTCGGCTCTTTTATATATCAAGCACAAATAATTGTTCATGTTTGACACATTTGCTTGATGCACGAATCAAACATGAGCTACTTAAAAATGAAAACATGAGTTGTTTGCAAAAAACAGGTTGTTTTGACTGCATTAACTCGTACATTTTGTTGAGACCTAGGTCCAACCGTCTAAAGGGGAACCTCTCCTTCCCTTTATTGGTGAGGCTAGTCGGGCAGATGCCTAACTGCTTGCTGTTAAGAATGTCCACATAGCTGAGATGGAGTAAATAATTGGTAAAAAAAATCTCTTTCATAGACAGTTGATTTATTTTTTACCCATTTATGATATCTAATTATTTTGTAGAGAAGACCGTGAACCATATTGACTCCTCGGTAGTGGAAGCTGAGCAACCTTCCACTTTAGAGGTGGTTGAGGGACCTTTTGTTTAGCCCATGTTAGAGGCGCACCTGGTCGTTTGTTGTGACTTGAGGATGCTGAGAGGGAGACTAAAAGTTGGCAGGGTTTATAAGGGTCATTGGCTCACAACATGGACAAAACAGTGGATTCTTTCGCTCGAGAGGCTAGTCTTTAAAGAGAGAACCATTTTCAGACCTGATGAAGGAGCTGGTCGACCTTATTTAGATATGAGGACAAAAGTAATAACCCTTCAAATAGAGCTAGTATAAGTCTGATTAATTGGCTCCAGGCGAAGGTAGTGATACACCAAAATAAGATGTTGTTTTAAGTATAGATTTTATGTTTAATTTCGTGATATTGCACTTTAAAGAAGGGTATTTTTATGTTTTTGTTACATGTATATCAATTTTAGGTATTTTGAGCAAAAGTAGCAAAAATGATGAAATTTGGAGCCAAAACAATAAATTTTGATAAACTGGCGCAAGATGTGTCAAGATACAGAGAAATGGCAAAATATGCACCAAAACCCAGAACAACACGGTCTTCAGCAAACTGGCGCAAGATGCGCTAGATTGGCACATGATGAGCCATTTGGCATAGAGCTGGCACCAAAATTGGCGCCAGATGTGTCAGAGACGACTTTTTGCGGGTTAAGGCGGTTTGGGATGAATTTTGCATGAATTTTCAAAGGGAAACTTGTTCTAAACAACCCTTGGTGTGATTCAATGCATCTAAATATTTTGGAAGATTATTTTATGAAGGATATGTGTATTAGATCAATGAACATGTCATTTCAATTCAAAAGAGTTGACTTTTGGATAAAATTTTGAATTCTTTTTGGAGGGAGGCAACCCTTAATAAAAGAAAGGGAAATCTAGGGTTTGAAGAGAGTTTTGAATGGTGTGTAAAGGGGGGCGACATGAAAAGATAGAGAAAGAGAGAAATTCAAGGGCTTGGAGATTTTCTTCATGGATTGTAAGAGGAGAGGGAAGGTTAGAGAGTTCTTCTTCAAGACACTTCTAAGAGAGATTGGGAGTGCTTGTAAAGAGAGAAAGGCTTGGAGAGAACTTCTAGGGATTTGTTTGGGAAGGATTGTGATATAAGTTGTCTTTTATTTGTTTTGTTTTGTAAACTTATTTTTATATATATTAAATCCGTGTTTTATTGTGTCCTTCTCATGAATTATGAGTAGTCTTTTTTGTCCATCTCTCTACTTTGATATATAATTTTGTGAAGAGTTGATTTTGTTTTATATGGTTTAAAATGTCAATAATTTGTGATGATTTGAACTTTGATATTAATGTACTTTTTGATCTGGCTAAATAAAATGTTAAAATGTTTTGAGAAACATATGTTCCGAAAGGGCTATGATTTCTACAACCTAAGGAGATTCACATTTGATTTCATAGGAAGGTATTTCATCTATCGAGTTGGGTGCAAATAAATAGAGAAATATACTTTATTGGATGTAGAATTGGAGATTTTTAGGTGATAGATTAAAATCCCTAATTTGGTCCAGTTGATTGGAAACTGATGCGAGATTGACAGCCCTTAGGTCATAGAATAGTGGGAGCTCTGAGTGGTAGTCGGTATCTGATCCCAGTTTTTTATATGTAAGGATTTGTAAAGTTGACATCACACCGGCGCCAAAAACTTGATACATATACTAAAAGTAAGTTGTGTAAAATATATATAAGTATAGGAAATTATTAATGGGATTCTACGCAAATATATGTATCGTTATCAAGTAATAATGGACTTTCTATTTAAGCCCCAAATATCAATCCCACGGGGAAGGTTTAAATTTGCAATGATAATTTTTACTAGGAAATTCACAGAAAGTCAAACAAAATTAGTGTCACTAATTTTGAATGTTGAGATAAAAACTAAATTACTTAACTATTAGCAAAACAGAAATGCAAGTTTAAACAACAACTACTAATCTACTAACTATGTTTATGTAATGAAGATTTATTATGTGAAAAAGCATCCTTCCCACTATAATGAGGTTTTGGTGAAATGAGATGAGATAAATGTTTATAATATGTATTGTGTCAAATAGGAGCAGCTTTAATTCTCCACCCATGATAGAGTGCATAGAACATCATTGGTTAATCTCAAGCTTAGTCCCTAAATCTGTGGCTAAGCTAGGAGGATACCGACTCCCACTCCAGGCTCTCACTTCCCTTCACCTGAAGACTAACTCTCGCTTTAGTTTTTAAACACTAAAACCGAATTAGAGATTTTAGTCTGTCACCCTAAAGATTCTCCAATTCTATACCCAACAAAGAATATTTCCCAATTTATTTACACTTAATTTCATGAATGAATTTCTCCTTCATGAAATCAAATGTGATCCTCACTCTGTTGTAGAACTCATACTCCATTTTTTAGGTCATATGTTTCACAACACATTTTAACAATTCAATTGGCCAGATTAAAAATTAAATGAAGTTCAGAATTGAAAAATCATTACAATTTATTATATATTTTAATATCGACACATCAATGTTATCTCTTCATTTCACCACATCTCAGAGTAGGGAGAAAGATAGAAGAAACTACTCAGACTTCATGAGAAAGATACAACAAAACACAAATTTTATATATAAAAGAAAATTCATACAACACTAATAAACAAAAAAAACTTTATTATAAATTCTTTCTCAAAGAAAATCCCTTGTAGCCTTTCCTCAGAAATGCAGGAATAAGATATATCTCACTTTTCTCCTTCTCCAACACTCTTACAGAAACTTTCACACTTAATATCACCACATAAACTCTAAGTTATAACAAAAAGCTCACTAATTGACTCCAATGTGGTGGTGGAATGAAAATGAATTATGAAGAATTACGAAAAAGAAGTGTGGTGGAACGTTATGGAGCAAAAAGGAATGTGAAGGAGTGAAGGAGTAAAGGAGTTTGTTTCCTGATGAATCTTGGCCCCAAATAGAGCCTAGGGTCGGTTCTCCAAGAGGTGCCTCCAAAATTTCTTCAAAAATTGTCCAAATACGTTGAATCTTCTAGAAATAGGGGTTGAACCGACATATGCGCCGTCAGTGCCAGTGTCTTGCAAAATTCTCAGTCTGTTCTATTGTTCTGCACGGTCGGCGAGGTCAGCGCTAAGTATTTCTTCAAAAAATTCATTTTGACTCCAAATTCTATCCTTTTTGCTTCCTTTTTGTTTTAATCCTAAAAATTAACAACCTGCAAGAAAACATCAAAATACCTTCCATTAAAGTGCAATATCATAAAAAATATTATAAAATATGGGTCTAAAAATACCTATATTTTCAGTGTATCAAAATCCCTCAAACTTACATGTTACTTGTCCTCAAGTAACCCCTCTACTATATAAAAGTATGACTTTTGATAAAGAATTTAACTTCTAGATTTTCATATTTTAGTTTTTTAAACATAATAGTATAACTTAAGAAAAATTCAAAACAACTTCAGTTAATACTAAGGTGTAAGGATATTCAACAATTAAGTCCAAGATTTCTGATCCTCTATTTCTTTCAAGAAAAATTACAATTTATCATATTAAAGTCACTTAGAATATTCATATAAAAAAGAACTTCATAAAATTTTACTAATAATTAAGCTAATATTCAAATAAAAAGTTTAGAAAAAGTGTTCAAGTTTTTTTCCTTAAGTTGATTAAAGTGAAGCTTATTTTTAATTAGACATCTCCTTAAGCTTCTCCCCACATCTTTTTCTTTTTCTTTTCTTTTCAGGATTATTTTTTTTAATCCATTTTTCTTTCTTTTTCTCTTTTTATTATGTGAAGATTACTATGTATGGATAGCCTCTAATGATTTTAAACTTCACTATCATCTTCTTAAAGTTAAAAAGTTTTTACATTTCTTCACTTAACAAATTTATATTAACTTAACATTTCATAAAGTTTTAATTCTTTTCTTTTTACATGAATCTTTTAAGATTTTTAGTACTTCAAAAATACAAATTTCTTTACTTAAAATAGAAAAACATAGTCTTATTCTCTTTTACCAACTATCTTATTCTCTAGAATTAACCTTTGCTATTGAAAAGTCTTACTTAAATTTACTATATATTTAGAAACATAAATATAGTTATCTAAAAAGTTAACTCCTAATACCAAAGATTATGTTAAATTTAATTTTGAAATTATAGTTAAATGAGGGCAAATAAAATTAAGTTCCTTCTTTTTTTTTAAAGTACTTTTTCTTCCACCCCCCAAACTTAAATTTTGAAAAGATTTAGCATGAAGCACTTAAAAATAAAGGGTGAAAGAAAATATTAAATACATAAAGAAAATACATACATGTTGAAGGTTCTGATTTTTTAAAATAAATTCTTAAATACTGCAGGTGCTAATAAGAAAAACTACAAGACTTTAAAAATTAAGTTGCACATAAAACAAATAAAATCTGCTGAGAAAGAGTTAATTACAATACATATAACAAAATGCTGAAACTAACAAAAAAAGTAAACTAAATTCTAGAAATGAAAATAGTTTTATAAATTACAGTTTTACATTACAACATAACAACAGAGTCTCAAAATCTAATAAACAGTCTAAACAATATCGCAAAATACATAACATAGTCACAAAGCACAATCACATACAAACTAACAAAAAGATCACTAGTCATCATATTCTTCTTCATCAACATCTAACTTTTTCTGCTGATATGGAGTATAAACACGGTCAATAGGGAATTGAACTGAATGATCACTTGACCAAAAGAAAATATGTTGAGATTTTCATACCTATTTTATACTATTTTTTATGATATTACACTTTAAAGAAAGGTATTTTTGATGTTTTGTTGCAGGTGGTCATTAGAGCAAAAAGATGCAAAAAAGAGCGAATTTTGAGCAAAAAGGACCAAAATATGAAGAATTGAACAAGGGCGCCGACGGTAAGCCTAACGGCGCCGACAACGAGAATTTCCCAAGACTCCAGATTAATTATTTTAGAATGCCCGCCGACGGCACCCTCGAGGCCGCTAACGGCGAGATCGGCGGTTATTTCAAAAGGAGCATTGAATGTGGACGATTTTTTGAGGGATTCTTAGGCAACTCTTAGGAAAACTCTTCTACAACTTTAAAAGCAGATTTTGGCCGAAAATTGAGAAGGATTCTGGGAGAGTTGCAAGTGTGGGAGAGTGTAGAGAGTTTAATTTAGGGTTAGATTGTGAGGAATTCTTCGAGAGATTCAAAGAGTGGAGGGAAAGTGAGAGATTTTGGTTAGATTGTGAGGAATTCTTTGAGAGATTGTAAGAGTGGAGGGAAAGTGAGAGATTTTTTTGTATAATTGTGAGGAATTCTTCGAGAAATTGTAAGAGTGGAGAGAAAGTGAGAGATTTCTTCTCCCTTGCTACTTTGAATTCTTCGAGAGATTGTAAAAGTGGAGGGAAAGTGAGAGATTTCTTCCTCCTTGCCGCTTTAGAAGAATTCTGTGTGTTGTAAAGAAAGGAAGAGATTCAGAGGAACTTCAAGGAGTTTGCTTTGGGAGGAATTAAAGATAAGTGCTATTTACTTATTGTAGTTTGTATGACTTTGCTTTTATATTTAAATTCCGAGTTTTGTTGTGTCTTCCCCATGAGTTCTGAGTAGTTTTCTCTATTTTTCTCCTTGTCTTGAGATTTGTGAAATGGTGATTTGAATTGGTAGAGTTTTGAAAATGTTAAAGAAGTTGTGATGATCTTTTCACTTTGATTTTAATTTACTTTCAATCTGGCCAATTGATTTGTTAAAATATGCTGAGTTTTACAATTAAAGTGAAGATTACATCCAAGATTCAGGGAGGTCAAAGCCCTTGGAAGTTGACTACAAATAAATAGGGAAATAAAATTATTGGGAGTAGAATTGGAGATTTTAGAGTGACAGACTAAAATCACCAATTTGGTCCTATCATTTGGGTGCTGAAGTGTAGTTGTTAGCCCTCAGGCGAGGGGAACATGGGAGCTCCAAAGTGAGAGCCAGTATCCTCCCAACCTAGCCGCAGATTCAGTAAATGGAACGTGGGAGCTCCGAAGTGAGAGCCGGTATCCTCCCAGCCTAGCCATGGATTCAGTAAACATGCGTAGGATTAGTCAATGTTCTTTATGCCTGGACCAAAGGGTAAAGAATAGGTATGCTCCTACTGTGGGAGCTCCAAAGTGAGAGCCGGTATCCTCCCAGCCTAGCCGCAAATTCAGTAAACAAGTGTAGGATTAGTCAATGTTCTTTATGCCTGGACCAAAGGGTAAAAAATAGGTATGCTCCTATTTGGTCAATGTTCTTTATGCCTGGACCAAAGGGTAAAGAATAGGTATGCTCCTATTTGGCACAATTCAATGTTCTTTATGCCTGGACCAAAGGGTAAAGAATATCGCAGATTCAGTAAACAAGTGTAGGATTAGTCAATGTTTTTTATGCCTGGACCAAAGGGTAAAGAATAGTCAGTAAACAAGCGTAGGATTAGTCAATGTTCTTTATGTCAGGACCAAAGGGTAAAGAATAGGTGCTCCTATTTGGCACAATACAATTTGAACTGATTCACTTATCCATTCACTATAATTTCTTGACAAGGAGAAGGATGATTTCTTATATATTGAATATCACAGTCCATTCACTATAATTTCTTGACAAGGAGAAGGATGTTTTCTTATATATTGAATATCACATTAAAAACCTCATTATCCATTCACTATAATTTCTTGATAAGGAGAAGGATGCTTTCTTATATATTGAATATCACATTAGAAACTTTTTTAGTATAATTATTTATTTAAGAGTTATTAAAATTACATATTTATTTCAATTGCCTATTAGTGAGAGATAAGCAATTTGAATTGTATTGTTGTGATTAAGTATTGATTTTCTAAAATCTTAGTTCGTAGTTATAATATTGCCTATTAGTGACAGATAAGCAAATTAAACGTCGTTGTTGTGATTAAAGTATTGCTTTTCTAAGGTCTTAGTCCATAATTCTAAACTACCTCCTGTGGGATCGATATCTAGGACTCCATTAGAGCCCTATATTACTTGAGCAATATGTATACTTGTGTTGACATCGATATCTAAGATTTGCTTTTCTAAAATCTTAGTTCGTAGTTCTAAAGTTACTCCCTATGGGATCGATATCTAGGACTCTATTGGAGCCCTATATTACTTGAGTGATACATATACTTGCTGTGGGATCGATATCTAGGACTCCATTAGAGCCCTATATTACTTGAGCGATACATATACTTGTTCGATATCTAGGACTCCATTAGAGCCCTATATTACTTGAGCGATATGTATACTTGCGTTGACAATATCTAGGACTCTCCATTAGAGCCCTATATTACTTGAGCGATACGTATACTTGCATTGATAAGTGTGACTTTATTGCTTTTCTAAAATCTTAGTTCGTAGTTCTAAAGTTACTCCCTATGGGATCGATATCTAGGACTCTATTGGAGCCCTATATTACTTGAGCGATACGTATACTTGCGTTGATAAGTGTGACTTTACCATTATTAAATATTTTATATATACATCTTTATCCAATCTATAACCGTTATTAAGTTTTTGGTGTCGTTGCTATGGAATTAAATCTTCTAGCAGTAGTATTAAATACTTGTCTTTTTAAGCATATATAAAGTCACTGTCAAGTTTTTGGCGCCGTTGCCGGGATGTAAATAAGAATCATAATTAGAGTAACAAACAAATTAGGACTATTAGAAAAGTTTTACTGGAATTACAACTTATTTTCATGTTTAGTTAACTATTTTTCTGTGTACTGATTTCAATTGTATGCGTAAATTTGAACCTGAAAATCTTGTACCCTACGATTTGGAATTAGAACGCACTGTTAGAAAAATTAGAAGACTGAGAAGAGAACTTAGAAATTCTGACACAATGGAAAACAACGTGAACAATCAAAGAATAGAAAATGAACACCAACCTAGACCTATACGAGATTATGCAAATTTNGAAAAGAAGTTGTCTATGGAAGAGATGATATTAAACATGGGTAAACAATTGCAGAATCAAGGAAATCAATTATAAATTCAAGGAAATCGGTTACAAAATCAAGGAACTGCCATTAAGAATATTGAAAATAAATTATGGCATATCGCTACTACGCTTAGTAACTGAACATTAGAAACTTTTACTAGTACTGTGGAACCAAATTCTAAAGATCAAGGAAAAGAACAAATAAAGGTGTTACATTTATGAAGTGGAAAAGAATTGGAAACAAGAGTATAGAAAGAAACGAAAAATGAAAAAGAGAAAGTGGATACGGAAAAAGAAAACGATCATTAAACCCAATTTAGAGTATCCATTTACACCAATGAAAGTTACCGTGGAAAAACCTCCACCACCATTTCCTCAAAGACTGAAGCTATTCACTTACACCAATGAAAATTACTGTGGAGAAACCTCCACCACCGTTTCCTCAAAGATTAAAATAACACAAACAGAATAAAAAATTTTCTAAGTTTTTAGAAATTCCTAAAAAATTAACGGTAAATATTCCCTTTATAGAAGCTTTAGAGCAAATGCCCAATTATGTGAAATTTATGAAAGATATTCTGAACAAGAAAAGGAAGTTCACTGATAATGAAATTGTTGCACTTAGCAAAGAGTGTAGTGCAATTATTCAGAAAAAACTTCTTGAAAAATTAAAAGAAGCAGGTAGTTTCACTATACCGTGTGCTATCGGTGAAAAATTTTATGGAAGAGCTTTATGTGGTTTGGAAGCCAGCATTTAACTTTATGTTATCGATGAAAAATTTTATGGAAGAGCTTTATGTGATTTGGGAGCCAGCATTAATCTTATGCCTATATCAATTTTCAAAAGACTAGGATTAGGAGAAGTCTCACCTACTTCTGTAACTCTTCAATTATCGCTTTATGTGATTTGGGAGCCAGTATTAACCTTATGCCTCTATCAATTTTCAAAAGACTAAGCTCTCACCTACTTCTGTAACTCTTCAATTAGCAGACCGATCAGTTACATATCCTAAGGGAGTTTTAGACCTTATGCCTCTATCAATTTTCAAAAGACTAGGATTAGGAGAAGTCTCACCTACTTCTGTAATCAATTAGCAAATTTTCAAAAGATTAGGATTAGGAGAAGTCTCACCTACTTCTGTAACTCTTTAGTTAGCAGATCGTTTTCAAAAGATTAGGATTAGGAGAAGTCTCACCTACTTCTGTAACTCTACAGTTAGCAGATTGTTCTTTCAAAAGATTAGGATTAGGAGAAGTCTCACCTACTTCTGTAACTCTACAGTTAGCGGATCTTTCTTTTATGGAAGAGCTTTATGCGATTTGGGAGCCAGCATTAATCTTATGCCTCTATCAATTTTCGTTTTATAGAAGAGCTTTATGTGATTTGGGAGCTAGCATTAATCTTATGCCTCTATCAATTTTTAAAAGGATTAGAGCTTTATGTGATTTGGGAGCCAGCATTAATCTTATGCCTCTATCAATTTTCAAAAGATTAGTTAGGAGAAGTCTCACCTACTTCTGTAACTCTTCAGTTAGCAGATCATTCAGTTACATATCCGAAGGGAGTTATAGAAGATGTGTTAGTAAAAATTTATAAATTTATCTTTCCTGTGGATTTCATTATTTTAGATATGGAGGAAGATAAAGAAATACGTATCATTTTAGGGAGACCATTTTGAGCTACTGGAAAAGCTATCATAGATGTTCAAAAAGGAGAATTAACTATGAGAGTTAACAATGAAGAAGTGACTTTTAACATTGTGTATGAAATACCCTGCTGTTGAAAGAGATAATAAATGTTTTCGCATGGAAATTAGTGAACATCAATTGAATGAGCATTTTAAAGAATATTTTGAAGAGAGAACAATTTGAAGATAATGATGAAGTTATTTTGGATGAAATTGAAAACGAAGAATTAAATTATGTTCAAGGAAGATTTAAGATGCTGGATATTATAAAAAATGCTGAGAAGAATCTAGTTCCGTCAATTATAAAATCACCTGAACTTGAGTTGAAAATATTAGCTAACCATTTGAAGTATGTGTTTCTAGAAAACTCATCTACACTACATGTTATTATATCGTCACAATTAAATGATTTGCCAAAGAAAAGACTGTTGGATACATTAAAAAGATATAAGAAAGCTTTTGGTTGGACCTTAGCTGATATGAAGGGAATCAGTCCTTCGATTTGTATGCACAGAATTATACTAGATGAACAATATAAACCAAGAGTTGATCCACAAAGGAGATTAAACCCAATGATGAAAGAAGTAGTTAAGAAGAAAATTTTGGTTAGACACTGGAATTATATATCCTATTTTAAATAGTGCTTTAGTAAGTCCAGNTAGATTATGTTCAGGAAAGATTTGAAATGTTGGATATTACAAAAAATGCTGATAAGAATCTATTTCCATCAAAACCACCTAACTTGAGCTGAAAACATTACCTAACCACTTCAAGTATGTGTTTTTGGGAGACTCGTCTATATTACCTATTATTATATCTTCAAAATTAAATGATTTACAAGAACAAAGACTGATAGATACATTTAAAAGATATGACCTTAGCAGATATTAAATGAATCAGTCCTTTGATATGTATGCATAGAATTATATTAGATGAACACTCTAAACAAAGAGTTGATCCACAAAGGAGATTAAACCCTATAATGAAAGAAGTAGTAAAAAATAAAATTTTGAAATGGTTAGACACTGGAATTATATATCCTATTTCAGATAGTGTATGAGTAGTCCAATTTTAAAATGGTTAGACACTGGAATTATATATCCTATTTCAGATAGCGCGTGGGTAAGTCCAATTCATTTGTTCCAAAGAAAGGAGGAGTGACTGTTGAAACAAAAGAAAATAATGAGTTGATACCTATCAGACAAGACACTGGGTGGCGCATCTGCATTGATTATAGAAAATTAAACACTGCCACGAGGAAAGATCATTTTCCCCTACCATTTATAGATCAAATAGTAGATAGACTTGCTAGGCACAATTTTTTTAGATGGATATACCGGTTACCATCAAATTCCTATTGCTCCTGAGGATCAAGAAAAGAAAACATTTACTAGTCCTTTAGAAACTTTTTCTTTTCAAAGAATGTCTTTTGGATTATGTAATGCACATACAACATTCCAGNTTTGGAACTTTTGCGTTTAGAAGAATGCCTTTTGGACTATGTAATGCACCTGCAACATTCCAGAGATGTATGGTGCCCATATTTAGTAAGTTAATTGATGATGGGCTGGAATTATTTATGGATGATTTCTCTGTATTTGGAACATCATTTGACGCATGCTTAATTTATCTTGAAAAAGTTTTAGAGTTATACGAAAGAACTAATTAAGTTCTAAATTGGGGGAAATGTCAATTTATGGTTGTAGGAGGAATTGTGTTAGAGCATAAAATTTCAGAAAATGATTTGGAAACGGACCCTTCAAAAATCCAAGTAATATCTAAACTAACATCTCCTACTAGTGTAAGAGAAGTTAGAAGTTTTCTGGGGCATGTTGGTTTTTACAGGCATTTTATTAAAGATTTCTAAAAAGTTACTAAACCTCTATGCCAAATTTTAGAAAAGGACAAGAAATTTGAGTTTACTGAAAGCTGTTTAAATGCATTTGAGTTATTAAAAGAAAAATTAATCACGACCCCTATTATAGTTTTACCTAACTGGGAGAAACCATTTGAACTGATGTGTGATGCTAGTGATTATGCTATTGGAGCAGTCCTTGATGCCTTTGAGTTATTAAAGGAAAAATTAATCACAACCCCTATTATAGTTTCACCTAACTAAAGCCTTTGAGTAATTAAAGAAAAAATTAATCACAGCCCCTATTATAGTTTCACATAACTGGGAAAACCATTTGAACTGATGTGTGATGCTAGTGATTATGCTATTGGAGCTGTCCTTAGACAAAGGANAACACTTTTTACTTATTCAATAGAAATTCAGTTTATGTCACATCATTTTAGAGCTTCAATCAAACATATCTTAAAGATTTTACCATTTAATTTTCTATTTTAAACCAATTTTGTGGAGTAAATGGATAATGCAAATAAGAAATTTACATATACTCCCTTCCTCACTAAAGTGGCTTAGAATGAATTTAAACCACAAAACATCATTGTTTTATTGCATAAAATGATTATTCAAATGTTTCTTAAAAGTTTCATGTTGTTTTAATAATTTTCTCATTTCTATTTTTAATTATTTTATTCATTTAAAAAATTAATTACAAAATGTAAAAGAAATTCAAATTAAACCATCAAATCATCTTTTGTGACTTAAAGAAAAATCAAGGAGCATACTAAGGACAAGAAACTTAAGCACTTAAAATTTTGAGAATCTTTGAGTTATTTTTAGATTTTTATGATTTTATGATGTTTTTATTTTTTTATTTCAATTAAAAAGTGATTTAATATCATTATATTTTGATTTTATTTTTCTTTTCTTTTTCATATTTTTACCGAGTTGATAGAAATGTATTTTGAATTTTTTTTTCTATTTTTTCTTGAATTATCTATTCATTTTCAAAGTTGCTTTCAATTTTAATAATTTTTCTAAATTCTTAAACCTATTTACTTAAATGTTGGCCACATCAGTGTCCAAATCAGAAAGCGCGTTGCCACTTCAGCCTTCCTTTCTAAGCATCAAGATCCTGGTAGCCAACCAATGATTGGAGTCTGCATATTAATGTGATCTCGTTCTCCCTACTAAAAAGTGCACACATCCATCCTTTCATCTGAGTTGTCCATTTATTTTAATAAGAAATAGACAACATCAATTCGTCCCCCCTAAAGGGTTGATGACTGATGACTTTCTAAAGTAATGTATTTGATCTTAGCTATCTTATTTTTGTATTGACAAAATTAAACATCCAAAAGCATCATCCAACTAAACAACACATATCTAACAGTCACGATCACTTAAAATTTAGATTCACTTCATAAACCTCTAAACCAAGGAGCTAAATAAAAACATATGAGCATACCTTAATCTTGATGATTTCTTCTTGATCTGAAGCTGGATCTCCATTTTTTGTGATCCAATCTAGATGGTTCAATCTCCGATTGCAATATCATTTAGTTCTTGAAATTATATTATTGGTACATGACCTAGTTTGATCAATTAGTGGTATAGAGGGTTTGATCTTAAGGAAATGGGTGGGTAAAAGAGTTTAAAATCAAAAGAATGGTGTAAGGATTGTTTGATGGGGAATTCAATTGGCAAAGAACCAAACTGAGGCATTTCTTTGTTTCAGGTTAGTGATTTTAATGATGAATCTAGGGTTTCTTAGCTAGAAAATTATTGCAAATGATATGTGAGTTTAATTTTAAGGTTTGAGAGTAAATTTTTGTAGCGCTTCGCCTATGGTTTCAAAAAATTGCTCTCAAACTCAAGAACAAGGCTATTTATAGATGAGGGTTGTGTTTGAGTCTAGCTTGACCTTATGGTTCCAAAAATTGTTTTCTTGATAAGGTGGTAAGGTCAACATCTTGTGAAGAATAAGACTTCGCCATGTGGATGGTAAAAAATTCTGGGAAACCAATGAGATCAAGTTATTTGGTTATTGAAATGTAAGAAGCTTGGAATGGAAGATTGGAGGTTCTTCGCTAGCTTCCAATCTCTCTGTGCTCATGAAAATTTGCATGTGAGCAAAAGTGCACATGCGTGCACCTGTGTACTATCCACACGTACTCCACCTCTAGGTTAGGAAACCTTCGTTAACTCAAATCCTTACATTTTCTTGAGCATCTCACCATACAACCCTAAGCTCCCCGTGAGATCATTAGGGTGACCTCGTCATCATAAAAACTGTCTGAGTTTCATCTTTGCATGTGATTGCAATCATGTTGCTTACATTGCATGAATTTTTTAATATGCATCAAAATAATTTTTTCCCATTCTCTGCAAATTCAATCGATTGGCTATCAATGACTTGATTGCATTGATCAGTGATCTCCGTCTGTTCGATCGATAGGTTGCCAATGATTTGATTGCATCAATCAGTCTCCAATGGGATGATCACATTGATCGTCAATCTTCATCACATTTATTGATCGGCCTCCAATAGCCCAATCGCATCGATCGGTGATCCACGTCTCTTTGATTGATCATCCATCAATGGCCCAATCTCATAGACTTGTCATCTCCATTGCTTCGATCAATCAACTGCCAATGACTCTATCATATTAATTAGTAATCAACGTTGCTTAAATCAATCAGCTGTCAATGGCCTAATTGCATCGATCAATGATCTATGTTGCTTGTAAATTGCTAGATCTCATTGATTGTCAATTTTGGTCACTTTGATCAATCAGCCGCCACTAATCTAATTTTATTTATCAGTAATTTTCATATTTTCAACCAATCTGCCTCCAACAACCTGATCAATTTGATTGACCACTTGCATTTCAATGTCGTAATATAGTATGTTTGTTCTATACTACCTGTAAGAGCTTCTATTCACTAATGTTTGCACCCACACTTGTGCACTCTTTCATGATTGCCTTGTATGGCATCTTGTATGTTAATTTCTTGAATGGTTGAGATTGTTTGAGTCACTTTTTTCAGAAACACAATTTTGACACTCATGTATTCATGTCGGGGATGGTTTGCACATCAATCATACCTGACATATAATTTTTATAATGAGAATTACATTTCTCAATCTTCCGGGTCATGCCCCTATAGCCTCTGAACCCATTTATTGGGTCCTTTGAACACATCTTCTGGGTTATGCCTCTGCGGTCTCTAAACATATCTTTCAAGGCATGCCCCCATGACCTCTAAAACAATTTTTGGGGTCATGCCCTCGTGGCATCTAAATCATGTCTATATGTCCTTTGAACCCATCTTTCAGGTTATGCTCCCATGGCCTCTGAACCCATCTTTTGGGTCACGCCCTGGTGTCCTCCGAACCCATCTTCCGGGTCATGCCCCCTTTTAAACTTAGCTTTTGGGTCACACTTCTTGGCCTCTGAACCCCCTGGGTATATGAATCATGTTGCCCTTCTTTCATGGTAGTTTCATGGAATTTCTATGAACACAATCTTATGCATATTGTGTGTTTGTATTAAGGCCCTTCACTTATATCTTTGCACTGCTAGTAAAATCATCATTAGTATAGGCTACTATATACTTGTGACTAATGTTTGCTATCTGATGATCATTCTTATCTTGATGAAGTTGTCACATTGTACCGGATTACTTTGCATATGCATGTGCATTTCCTCCATCATCTTAATGAAGAAGCTGGCTAATCAGCTAAGTGACCCATTTTCAGTCGCAATGCATTAGCAAGTATTGTTTGTGAAGATGCCTCGATAAGTAATGTTAGTTGTTTCATTGTGATTGGTTTGCATATGTCATGCTAAGGTTCCAAGGAGTCTAATAGGTGCCACTTATACTTTTATAATATAATAAAAATTACTATATTTTTATTATTTTTATATCATGCTTCCAAAAAAATAAAATATCTATATTTTATGAAACAGTTGCACCCCTAGCATAAATCGTATATGAGCCCAAATTTCCTTTGATACTTTATTGATAATGTTTCATATGCCCGGATTGTTGATAGGCGGCCACCAATTTGGGATATGATTATTCACCATCTATCCCTATGATCTGATAGGCTTTGAAGCATATGGATGTTCCTATTTGAGATGATCCGGTTATTTCCTATGCCTCATTTCCCATCCATAGGCCTCCTTTCCCTTTGCGGTATGAGGGTTCACCCACTTCATTAGTGGCTCAGTGTAGGCTTTGGAAGCATCTCAAGGTTATTAATTTAAATAATTTTTTTCCCTTGATATACTTATTTCACTAGGTATCCCAAAAGTGTAATTAGGGTTCCTATTATCGAGATTTTACTGAGGTTTCCCCCAAAATATAATTAACGAAAAGGACATGTTCCTTAGGGAGGTCCTCTTGACTTCGAAACGGAATATAATTTTAGTTCTCTGGTTATATAAGTTGCTTATATAGAGGACTTCTTTGTGTGTATGTGTTTTAAAGTCTTTTGATCTGATCTTCTTTTGGACAAAAATTCATGACTTAATGCATGTATAGCCTTAAGTTTTTCGTGTTCTAATTAACTTAATTTATATGTCTAGTTTCATCATATTTTCTATCTTTTCTGAGTTATCCTTTTTTTCTAAATCATCTCAATGGGTCGAAAAAAAGTTACCTAGAAAGAAAAATTATAAGATGATAATCAGACAATCTGTTAACCATAAGTTCAAAAAGAACCAAAAGGCATGCGCTTGAAATTCATATATGAAGTAACAACTCCGTGAGACAAACAACTAAATCACCAGAGCACATGCTCGGAGAGAGTCATAAGGAAAAAATAATACTTTAGAAAATCATTTATCCTAAGCAAGTAGACCATTTACTCAATTAATGCAATATGGTTAAATGTGTCTAACTTACCTATATACGATTTGAAGGATGGAGTCTTTAACCTTTTTTAGGTCGCAACCTTAACAAATTCTCCGGAAAAAGTATTTTCTAGCTTATATATTTTGGGAGACTCAGTTTTCCTTCTCTATCTCTTGTATTTAAAAGGGACTAAATTGGAACAATTCATAGAATAAATTGTGCGCTATGTAATGAATGGAAGAAAATAGATTAAGGACGTTTTAGAATAAATTTTTACATATAAATATATTTATTTTCGAATGAATATAATGTAAGTTTTAATTAACAGTCATCTTAAAACAAATTTTAAAACATTGGAATACATACTTATCAAAACTCAATCATAATCTTCTAACCAAAAGTTTTCTTCCATGTTTTACTGGCTAATAGCAACAGAGAGCCCGCCCATAGGCTTCCTAGCTACATGCAGGTGTGCTCGACGGGTCGTGCTGTCTTACGTGAACACTTACATGGATAATCTTCTTAAATTAGGGTGTGTAAAGTAAATTATAAAGATGTACTATGCTTGTCTAATAAGTTCTAGACAGTAGCTTTAAAGGAGGTATTAAGACTAAAAATAATTAATATAATGAAAACATTGATTTGGAAGAGAAAAACTAAGGTGTGGATCGCCATCAATTCTTTCTGAGTCGATGGTGGGGAAGAAGAGGGAGACAACAGATATCTTTGCTTTGGAATCGCATCATATCCAACGAGAAACAAGTGAAAGAACTACATATTTATATGATTCACTTTCGGTCACATTAGCAATCGCTTTAAGATATATTGCACGAGAGACAAGCCCCACACTTCGGATAGGATAAGGATGCCGTCCATTAGGTTAGATTTTTGGGCTACGGCTGATGCAGCCATTGAAAAAAGCAACAAAGCTTTTAGACCATCGCTTTTTATCTTCATGTGGTTTATGCTATTTTTAT